>JASDQU010515259.1:46113-65755 GCA_032191745.1 Picea mariana | reverse complement strand
GCATCAGTATATCCACTCAATGTGAAATCATGATCTCCATCATAGCTGAGACCACAATCTATTGTACCCTTAAGGTACCTCATCGCATGTTTTGCATCCACTAAGTGAACGTGTTTGGGTTCTACCAGAAACTAACTCAAGGTGTTCACGGAAAAACAAATGTTTGGTCTGGTGTTCGTCAGGTACATCAACAATCCAATAATATGTCTGTACAGTGTGGCATCAATCAATTCTGACGAAGTGTTGACCAACAGCTCCAGCTTTGCTTCCATGTGTGTATTCATGGGCTTGCACTCCAACATGTCGACTCTCTTCAGGATTTCGACCGTATACTTCCCTTGGTTAAGGAAGATCCTCTCAGGACTCTGCCATACCTCAAGACCTAAGAAATAATGCATTAGGACAAGGTCTTTCACTTCAAATTATGAGGCAAGTCTCTTTTTACATTCTGTGATGAGATTTTCTTCTCCAGTTAAGAATAAGTCATCCACATATAGCAGTAAGATTACTGGCTCATTATTCATGACTTTGAAGTAGAGGTTAGAGTCTGCTTTACTCTTGGTAAAGCCTAAGCTCATCAAGAAACTATCTATATGGCCATACTAAGCTCTAGGAGCTTTCTTCAATCTGTATAAGGATTTATTCAATCTACAGACATGAGACTTCATGTCTTCAACCTCAAATCCTTGGGGTTTCTCTATATACACTTCCTCTTTGATGACACCATTCAAGAAAGATGTCTTTACGTCCATCTAGTGTAGCTTCCACTTCATCTTAGCTACAAGAGCTATGATGGTTCTAATCGAAGTGTATCTAGCTATAGGAGTGAAAGTCTCTTCATAGTCAATGCCTTCTTTCTGAGAAAAGCCATGAGCGAAAAATCTTACTTTATACTTCTCAATACTTCCATCAACATCATGTTTTGTTTTGAAGAGCCATTTGGAGGATACCACATCTTTACTCTTTATTCTGGGAACTATTTCCCATACTTCATTCTTCATTGTGGATTGGTATTCCCCTGTCATGGAATTTGCCCATTCTTTCCTATGAATGTCTTCTTCAAGCAGGTAGGCTCCTCCTCTAGAAGATCACACATCAAAGTCGTATAACTGGAGAATGGCTTTGGTCTTTTCACTTGTCTCTTGGTTCCTTCAGGAACACCATACTTCTCTCCATCTTGAATAAACTCTCTAGCCCAAGATGGCTTCCTTTTATGGAGGATCATCATCTGAGGAGATTCTTGAACTTTTATCAGGTCATGATATTCTAGTGATTCCTCATCAGGGGAAGTTATGACTTCCCTCACTGGTTCAGTAGCTTTGGGAACCTCCCTCACTGGTTCTGCAGTCTTGGGGATTACGAGTTCCTCTTCATATACTTCTTCAAGCTGGCACTATTTAGATTTCTTGAGCACTATATCTTCATCAAAGGTCACATCCCTGCTGATATCAATGTGATGGTGACCTGGTATATAGATTCTAAAGGCCTTGGAAACCTCACAGTATCCCACAAATATTCCCTTCTTTCCTAAAGGTTCCATCTTGGTTCTCTTCTCTTTCGGTATATGAATAAATATTGGACAGCCAAATATTTTGAGATGGATTACCTCTAGCTTCTTTCCAGTGTACATCTCTTCTGGGGTCTTGAGCCCAAGTGCACTATGGGATAATCGGTTCTACACATATACAACTACCATTGTTGCTTCTGCCCATAAGCGCATAGGAAGATCTTGATCATGGATCATAGTCTTCACAGCTTCCATTATTGTTTTGTTCTTTCATTCAGCTACACCATTTTGTTGGGGATTATAGGGAGTAGTGAGTTACCTCTTGATCCCAACATCTTTGCAGAAGTTCATGAATTTTTTTGAGGTTTATTCTCCTCCATTATCTGACTTGAGTATCTTGATCTTTCTCTCAGAAAGATTCTTTATCAAGGCTTTGAATTCCCACTAATGGAGGATGATGGCTTTGGGCCACACACATCTGAATGAATGAGCTCTAGGACTCCTTCTGCCTTGCTGTCTTTCTTCGGAAATGGGTTCTTGATATTCTTCCCTTGTGCACATCCATTGCATATGCCTTCATGGTCACCTTTGAGTTCTGGTAAACCTGTGACCGCTTTGCATATGTATGGTAGCACCTTGTAGTTGATGTGAGCTAATATTCTATGCCAAATTTCACATGGATTCTTCAATGGCATGGGTCATGGAAGATTTTGAGTGACCCTTTACCTTATTCAAGCCACATTCTTCTTTTCTAATGATGATTTCTTCATTTATGGTCTCTCCTTTAGCACGTTTCCTTATGAAACCTTCACTATAGCTTCCTCAAGGTTATTACATGTGACCTAGAGCAAGGTCAACAAAACAACAAGCAAGAATAATATCCTTCTGATAATATAAAGCAATAGCATGAACAATCATCACAATAGCTCCTTTAGAGCTATCACTTATAATTTATCTGAAGCAGAGATTAAAGGTAAGGAATACAATACGAAATGAGGTCAACACTCTCATAGTGTTATGACCAAGCATTCTTCCATGGCAACCTGGAACTAACACACGAGGTTTCTCCTAGAGGAGGTGTTAGTTGTATCAGGCAAAGCATTTACCTCTATATGCTCACATGCTATCAAGTATAATACTTTACGACAACTGATGTCTCAACTATAGTCATCAAATTGTCATGTGTACCTTTGAATCTTATTAATCTTGATTAATCAAACCAAGAGCCTTGTCCTCAAGAATGAGTACTTGCTTTTCTTCCAGGTCTCCTTCACTCAAGTGACGAGTGCTTTCTTCAACCTATCTTCTGTACTAAGACAATACACTATCTTGATAGAAGGTTAGGTTAGAGGATAAGCTCTATNTGATCATGGCTTCAACATGCAACACTGATCAAGTTAATGTCATGACAAATAGATGCATATCAGAATAATCACACCTAGGTTGCATCATTCCTCTGAATGTGTTGGATCTTGAGATCCTTCTGGATCTATGGAAAGAGATCCCTTCTCCTACAAATACTCTTTAAAGTTTAACCATTTAAACATATGTGAGTACATACCTATGATAGCATTTGCAGGTGGTGGCACCATCTGACAGCAGCAGTAATCATTACCAACTCTTTAAAAACTTCAAGGGTGACTGCAACTAGTAGTACGAATACAAATGCAACTGGTACTGCAACTGCAACTGGTTCTGAGACTGCAACTGCAACTACAACTTAGGGTTTTATGAGGAAACCCTAATTTTTCAAACTTCAAATTTTGAAATGTTGATCCAGGGGATAGATGCACTGAGTTGAGGTGAGTTAGTTGGTGTAGTCAGATTTCTGAAAATCCAACTTTTACCCCCTCAAACTTGATCTGTGGATTTCTAGACTAGTGCTTCTGGTTTTCTGGTACTTCTGGTACTCTGGTTTTCTAGTTTTCTAGTACTTTGTGAAAACTAGGGATTCACTTTCCGAGAGATCTAGCCACTGAAAAGGTGTGTTGAAGGTGCCAAAATTATCCTTTGTGGAGGGTGCACTTTTCTAGGTGGTTTTAGGGCTAAAATACCTTTCCAACAAAAAGCCCTAATTTTCATGTACGACAATAGTGACATTTTTCACTTTTCTCTTGTGAAAGATTCTCTCTTCAGCTTGTCTCTGATACCATGTTAATGTTTAAGCCATTATTATAGTTCTTTTCATTTCAATAGATAACAATAGCATAATACAAGATCACGGAGAAATACACAATCACAAGAGACACAACATTTATCCTGGGAAACCCTCCAGGGGAAGAAAACCCAACAAAACTTCCTTATTATAGATAGCCAATACAATGCCAAGAGATAACTCAAACTAAAATAGAAGTTCCTCTCCCAAAGATGCACCACTCTCTCTCCTTCTTCTATAATTCTGAAACTTGTCTCTCAAAATAAGCAAGTGAGTTGTGTCTAAGTGAGGCGCTAGCCTACTTATTTATATTAGACTGGCACGTGTGAAGTGTCTCTTCACTGGCAGGGCCGACTTCTCCAACTGGGTGGTTATAACCACCTTTATTATAATTCAACGCCCCTTTAATATTTTATGGGGCCGACTTCTTATTCTTCCTATTACAATTATCTTTTGACTAATCTGCAAAAGGGGATTTGGTCCTTTATAATAACCGACATGATCAATCCACAATGGGGATTGATGTAATGAATAATATATAAAATAATAATAAGAATACACTTTGCAGTTACATTATTTTAATAGTCATGTGCGCCCCATTGGGGTAAGTTGGTACATCAACTTCTTGGGTTCGTAACTTTTACATACGATATTTGTTTTAGGTGAATGATAGCATGTTGGAAAGGTATATCTGAGGACTACACATTATTCCATCACACTCTAAATCCATCTATAGTGTGACTGCGACAAGCCCAAAAAATGTTGTTTAGGGCCTTAAAATGGCCCCTGAAGTTCACGACCCGAAAAGCAAGGAAAATAACTGCCAAAATGAAAATTGTGTGTGAGAAAGTTTGATATAGGTCAATATCGGTGGCCACCCACCTATTCCAATTGGCTCAAAAAATTCTTATGGCAACTTACTATTTTTAGTAGTTTTTCGGTTCCTAAACTTTCGGGGCCATTTTGAGGGACTAAATGAATATTTTATGGATCAAGCACCTAAATGATGGTAAAAGTCTCTAATTGAGCCCCTAAAATGAATCTTTTCTATGATACCTTTCCAACGATCTATCATGCATCCCAAACAGAGATTGTATGCCAAATTTACGCCACTGGGAAGTTGATACACCAAACTACCAAAAACGAGGTCCACAAAGTTGTTGGCTTTTCATCTTTCGGGGTTAGGTTTTTGGATTTTTTTTATGTTAAAAATGCATTTAGAGCCTCATTGTAACCATATTCTTGTGAATGTGAGTATTCCTCACATCTGTTCTCAGATATAAGCTTCCACCATTCTAGCGAGTCTTTCACTCTGTATTTCTACAGTTTTATAAATTTCGCTCATTAATAGAAAATGTGTATTACTGTATCTATGTGTTTATGGTTGCACCTATGATATATTTATGTTATATTATTGGATATCCGAGATATCTATGTACATTTATTTATTATATCTCCACTCTCATTTTGTGCCGAAAAAAGTTGGAATAGGTGGGTGGCCACTGATATCCACCTGGATCATCCCAAGCTGGATACTACAGATGCTTACATCGGTTGTAGACCAGGAAACATGACCATATCCTAGAGTACATCCGCAAAAAAATTAACCGTATACCCTCCGACCAAACCCAGCATAGACTGAGACACACCACTTTGGGTTGAAGAAGAAGAGAGTTATGAAGAAGGAGAATCCCATCAAGTTCTCTCCATAGATCAATACCTAGCCATTAGAGATAAAACATAGGCCAATGAAATCAATGACTTCATAGCCTCTTCTTCTCCCTCAACAAATTCACATATTCTTGAGTATGTTATGAAACTAAAAAAACAGGTTTCTCTAGCCTCAACGAGCATATTTTCCATAGAATGTGAATCCAAACTAGAGAAATACCAAGGATCCCTTATGAAAACCATAGAAATAAACCTAGGGAAAACCTTGAAAATAAAGTAGGGACTAACTAAACAACAAAAGGAGTGATTGGTTAAAGTGTTGAAAAATCATAGTGATTCCTTCGCTTGGGATTACTCTGACATGAAGGGAATCCATCATGAGCTATGCACACTTCACATATATATTAAGGAAGTATCCTAACCCATCCACCAACCCCAACATCGGATGAATCTGACACTGAAATACATATTCAAAGAGGAGATACAAAAATTGCTTACAACCAACTTCATCTACCCAATTTCTGATAGCCAATGGGTCTCCCCTCTTGTCATAGTACCAAAGAAAACTAGTAAATGGATAATTTGTGTCGACTATAGGGAACTCAAAAAATAAACACACAAATAACATTTCACACTCCCATTCATTGACTAGGTCCTACATAGGTTGGCCAAAACTAAATACTTTTCTTTCCTCAACGGATTTAGTGGGTATAACTAGATCCAAATCACACCCGAGGATTAAGAGAAAATGATGTTCACCTATCCTTGGGAGACATTTTCCTATTGTGTTCTACCATTTTGGTCATGCAATTCCCTCACCACCTTTCAATGGGTTTTTATTGGTATATTCTCTCACTTAATTCATGAATGTGTGTAAATATATATGGACGATTTCATAACTTATGGGGATGAATTTGATGGGGAGTTAAAAAGTATATAAAAAACACTAATAAGGTGTAAATAGTCAATTTTTTCCCTCATTAACGAAAATTTTTTGATGATGTTAAGTGACAGCACCATAATAGGACATCGCATCTCAGCCAAAGGTATTTAAGTGGATCCATAAAAAGTAAAAGTAATATTAAATTTTCCAACTCCAACTTTCCGAAAGCATGTATGAATTTTCTTGGTATACGCTGGTTATTGTTGTTGATTTATTGAAAGTTTTCCACATATTGCTCATCCATTATTTTCTTTACTTAACAAAGATATTGAGTTTCTATGGACGGATACATGACAACATGCGATTAATGAGTTGAAAATCAAAGTGTCTGAAGCTCCTGGTTTATGAGCACCCGATTGGTCCCGCCCATTCCACATCTCCACAGATGCATCGGACACCACTGTAGGATTTGTTCTAGGGAAACTAGAAGGAAAGGACCCGTATGAAATTAATTATGTCAACAAGAATCTCTCTCCTCCAGAATTGAACTATATGGTAATTGAAAAAGAGTTTCATGTTGCTATCCATGCAATAAACAAGTTTAGGCACTACATTATTAGATATCTTGTAATATGACATATCGATCATGTTGTTATTAAGTATTTAATGAAAAAACCAATCACCAATGTCATGGTCACTAGATGGTTTCTTTTATTACAAGAATTTGATATTACCAGATTCTTAGATAAACCATGAAAAGATAATGTAGTTTTTTACTTTCTTTCTAGAATAACATCTAATGAAAACAAACCTCCAATACAATATTTCTCTTCATATGAAAATCTCTTTGTAATATCTACTAACTCACCATGGTTTTCAGACATTTCTAACTTTTTGGCTACAAGAAATCTCCCGCATCATCTGACTACCAAAGAGCGACAAAGCATAGTCAGAAAAAGTGAAATATTTGCATGGATTGATGGCTTCCTCTTTTACACCGAGCCTGATTTGATTTTAGAATATGTTTACATGAATATGAAGTCCATGATATACTAAAATCCTATCATGATATACCATGTGGGGGGCATTTTTTTTATAAAAGAACTAGGTACAAGGAACTCCATCATTTGTTCTATTGACCCAGTGTCTTCAGAGATGCCAAAGAATATGTAAAGAGGTGTAACAAATTTCAATGCATGGGTAGATCTATACAAACAAATGAAATGAAGCTACAACCACAAATGGTGTTAGAACATTTTGACAAATGTTCCTTAATTTTGTGGGACCAATAAATCCCCCTTCCCATTGCCACTCCTACATCCTCATATTTAAAAATTATGTCACAAAATTGATGGAGGCAAAGGCACTTCTAATAGAAACCAAACAATAAGTAGTGGAGTTTCTCCATGAAGATATCTTTTTAAGGTTTTGGATACCATGTAAGATAGTGACTGATGGAGGAATGCAATTCATATCACGACTTGTTAGAGACATGATGGAAAAATACAAGATCAAGCATAAAGTAACAACACCATATCACCCATAGGAAAATGGACAAGTAGAGGGCACTAATAAGATACTTGAGACCATCATCACCAAAATTGTCCCACTACATATCAAGGATTGGGCTATGTTGTGCCAAGCACTACAACCCTACATTTTCCTTGTAATCCATTTGTAAATTTCTTTCAATAAATGGAGCCCCTTACATTTTTTACTTTGATAAAATCCTCCATAAACTTCTTTAATTTTCTCTCAAAGTCATCCTTCAATATTCCCTTCCCTAAATTTGCATCTCTCAAAAAGGAAACACTAAGAAAATTCTTCCAAAACAAGTCTTAAAAAAATTTCAGCAAAGTTAATTGGAACTCCTCTGATGTACATCAGAGGAGTTAACTTCAAATCCTCTGATATACATTGATATACATTGGAGGAGTTACCTTCAAATCCTCCAATATACATCGATATACATCGGAGGAGTTACCTTCAACTCCACCGATGAGCTATAAAATACTTTTCACTCTTCCCTCCAATGAGATTTCCCATCACCCAAGTTTCTTGCAACTCCTTCAATGAAATCAGAGGAGTTAATGATAATTATTCCGATTTCATCAAAGGATTTTCCTCTATCCGCTTCGAAAAAACCGACACACTTCATGCTAAGTTCTCTGATGTACATCAAAGGAATTAGCCTCAAATCCATCAATTTAAAATAGAACCTACCTGCATTCAATTCCGACCTCACCTAACTCATAAATACATAACTCCCCCTATTCTCACTATCCCATTGAATTATAAGGAGAAGAAGGTAAACCCCAAGAAAGAGCACGTTGAGTCCCAACTGAGGCATTGTTAACCAATCACAACCTTCCACGTGTCCATAAAATGTCTAGGTAAGGCATCGATTTGTCCTTTTTTATTTTTGGTTAGGTTTCCATTTAAGGATAGGGTTATCTCCATTATTTTATTCTACTTGGGGATCCAAGTCCCCCCACGACTATTCTGATTATCCTCTCTACATCCCTACCACCATAACCCTACACTATCCTCTATCAATATTTTTGGCTATCATGAAACAATCCTCAAGACAAATCACTTAGTGGTACCCTGTCGTCATTTAGACCTATTATTGCTACCTATGATACCTTCATTCATTGTAATCCCTAAATATTTTCCCCCGAATCTGGCACATCGATACGAAATAACATCAAACGTGACCTTACTTGACAAGATATTTGAAAAAACTTAAACCCTTTGATTCAAGCTTTAATTTTGGGCCTGGTCTAAATCAATACGATGGGACTTTAGTGTCAAACACCATGAAAATACTTTTCTTAAAACCATCATTGTCCACATAGTTAGGGTAAACCCCCCTTAACTCCTCTGATTGGTTCAGAAGATTTCATATTAACTCCTCTGATGCAATTGGAGAATTTACCAGGAACTTCATTGATGACATATCAGAGACTTTCAAATTAACCTTGGAGATGTACATCATAACACTTGCTAACAACTCCTCTGATTCACACTGGAGGAGTTGATCTCAACTTCGTCGATTTGCTTTAGCTCGAAAAACTTCTCAGCAACTTTGTTGATGTCTTAGAGCCCTTGACACCAACTCCCCCAATAATCATCGAAGCACTTGTTAACAACTCCTCCTATTTTCATCGTAGGAGTTAACATCAAATCCTCCAATTTTACCTTTGTAGGCATGTTTTGAGCCAATTTCTTTCCTAATCTTCACTAGATTGCTCACCATGCCTACTATTACACTTTCATATTCAAATGATGACTTTCCACCCAACATTATCACTAGTGATCCCTCAAGTATGGACTATGAAAAAATTAAACAAATTATTTCCAAAAGCATACATTAGTTATAGACTTTTCTCTCATATTATATATGTTTGTCACTCTATAGGTACAATCATTTCTCCCAAAAATAAAGTGGCTAGCAAGATAGCTGACATTGAAGTTTCTGGAAGTGGAAAAGAGATTGAAGATGAACTGAAGATAGTCAGGGTTTTTTATGATGACATCGTTGGTGTCCTAGAAAAATAAGGAGAAACACTCAAATGGGTGAAGTATATCAAATGTTCAAGAAACAAAACTATATTGTCAATTCCGAGGATACGGATGAATTAAGAGTCTTCAAGAATATCAGAAAATTGGGGATATTTAAAGTTGCAACCTGAGTTGTTGTTTTTCCATGAATAGATGCAATCTCTTGGATCTTGAAACATATAGACCCGGGAAATTGACATGTTTGCAAGGCTAGAGGGGATCCAATAGCATATTTTTCAGCCTAGAGACTTAGCAAAATGTTATCATATTGAAAAGGGAATGAAGAAGATAGACAACAATATCCTTGTTTATTTCAAACACACTACCAAAGAATTGTTCTCTAAGTGGTACAATCCATAAAAGCAGTTCAAACACAGACCTAAAGGAGGCTAACCCACAACTACCTTAAGGAATCCATACCAATACATGGTGGCCATGTTATTCCGACTCTACAAAGAATAAAATGCATCCCAATTCTCTTTGTTGTACTTGCCTTTAGTATACTACTTCACAGACGAGGGAGAATTATTCAAATAGGGTGACATATTGTCTGCCAATATAGAATAATCTATCACAGTTGTCTTAGAATCCCAACCAGGTACCTTCCCTAGTTTTCACATGTCCTTGTATCTTTTGGACATTATATGTGTGGCTCATCGGTACCCAAAAATGGGATGGAGGTTGTAACCTTCAGACCAACCAATCCAAGTCTATTGAAAGGTTTTATGGGAGCATAAATACTGGACAAAATGACAGAAAGTGTGTGAACATTGCATGGCTCCCTTATATGATTTCATATTCTACACACCTCTTATGTGCATGAAAGACAAAGCAAGCGTAGTAATCAAGAGAATTAGGGATTGGTTCCTCTTAGAAAATGGTACTTACATTAGAATATATGGTTCGATGAAATCTCCTCACCTTCTCACATTATTCATGCCAAACAATATGGTTCTCCAAGAAATAGCATACCAAATGGTAATCCATGGAGTGGGAGGGGCTATGTATCGATCCAAGAAGGCTATATGGCCTCCATTACCACTCTACATCGACAATTAAGTTTTCTCAAATACCAAACAAGCACAAGAAGAGGTGAATACCCTACTTTCTTATCACTTTGGAGAATAAATATTTAAAATACATGACCCAAAAGGAGTCATAAAATATTATTGTAACAAGATAGGCCTTTAATGGGAATACAGGACAAACATCTGAGATGAAGAAAAGGTGCATCACAATGAACATACTTATTATGACATTATATTCAATAGATGAGGCTAGCTTATAGGTAGAATTGCGGATGAAGAAAAGGAAAAGGAAGAAACCAAAAAAAAAGTAGTAGAAGAAGAAATGGAGAGGTCATTCCCCCCTTCCATATCTATACATTCATTTTCTATAGAATAAGAGGAAGCCCCAACATAAAAGAAAATGAGAGATAAGGAAAAAGTATTTAAGAAGAATAATGATGCTTCCAAGAAAAAAGAGAAAACTTGAAGAAAAAAAATACAAAGCTGAGGAAAAGGCGAAAGAAGTAGCATAAAAGGATACCGAGCGAAAATAGGCAGTTGCAAAAGCAAGAAAATATGCAGAAAAGGAATCCAAAGAAGCGACAGAGAAAACATCTAATGAAGAGAGATAAAAGAAAGGTGTTGAGATGAGAGATGATGACACTCAACCGAGGGATATTGATATCCAAGAAGTTTCAACAATGAACACCATCACAAAGGAACTAGTTGACAATCCAGAACTAAGACTCTGGGGCCCGTTTCAACCGAGTGAAGTCCTAAATCTAAGAAGATTCACTTATTATAGAAATAATGGAAAGATTTTGGAAGAACAAGTGAAGAAAGTGCCAATAGCTCAAGGGATTTCGATCTTGGTCCTCAAACAAGTTCCTATAATAGGGGATGTTAGGGAAAATACTATAGCTATATCCACAACTAGCACCGCATTCATGAGCACCAATGAGGAAAATATTAGGAGGTTGTTCCAACAAAATTAGGAAAGAAAGGAAAGAATCAGGGAACTAGAAGAAAGGCTCTAGCAAGTAAAAGTCTATGAAAGTAGTATGCAGAGTTTCAAAACTACTGTTGAGAAAGTTAGGAAATAATTGGAAGAGGAAATTATAGATATGTATGCTCACTTACACCTCTTCCAACAAGTAGTTTCCACAATCATAGATAAAAACAACCAAATACAAGCAACACTCACTTAGTTCAACATAATCCTAGAAGACACCAATGATATTGACAAGTGGATTATAGAGAATCCCAATGCACCATCCGAGCTATATCGACCATCAACCTTAGAGAGGAATATAGATATGTATTCATTAGACCACTTCCAACAAGCTAGGAAAAGAACATATAAAGAGGTCACCAAATCAATGTTCATATGCTCTAAACTACACAAGGCCACTCAGGAGTTAATTAAAGGTAGTCGACTACCCTAATTAGATGATCTTGGTAAAAATATGGTCACATAAGAACTGGTAGAAAAATTACACGATACCAAAAATCATATAAGATCAGCCATCAAAGTATCCACCACAATTACCATGGATGTGATAGAGTAACATCTCCTACAGCCTGCCAAATTGCATACCATAATACACGCACTCATGTAAACAATTTTTGGCACAGGGGCAGACCCAGGGTTCAACGCTACAACATCGCACCAACAAAACCCTAACTACCATTCCTTTTGGAAACACCTGTGAAGCAGATGAAGTCTCACCCGAGGTAGAGGCAGGGGTGGTCACAGGACTCAGGTTTATGCAACCTTAGTTGGGACACAGATACGTGATTGTAATACTTAATAGGGCACTTAGCATCGACAATTCATTGATATTTAACCACTATCCACTTCGTAGATAAAACAAGGCATCGCATCATTCAGTCATATCTGATGTATCTAATCACTTACCATATAGAATTAGGTTAGATCTAGCAGATTCAAGCACTAAGCATATTCACATGGGTCAGAGAAAGCATTCATATACATCATTAGCACAAAGCATAAATAGATCTATCTATCTATATCAAAGCACCTAGAAATTAAAGACATAAACACATCAACACATTGCACAAAGTAGAGAAACACAACATATACTTGGTTCACCCCCACCCTAGGGCTACGTCCACCAACTCTTATTCTTTATTATCTTCTTCAATAGGTTACATGCACAAAGCCTCAAAACCCTACTCCGCATAGGACAGGAGATCTGTACAGCTCGCTAGATCCTCCTTCCCCGAGTAGATCTAAGCATGCAGCCTTCCACAGCCTCTTATAATGACTTTCTCTTAGCTATGCAAGTCTCACACAGTATTCACAGAGCACTTACAACCCTTCAATCACATAGATCTAGCACTTAGCATATTAGCCTAACATCACATAGATTTTTCTCCTCACATTGCCTAGACATCTATTTATACTTTACAAAATAAGCCTAAACATGGGTAAACCCATGGGTCGACATCCATACCTGTTACATAATCCAAAATCCCAAAAAGGACCCAAAAAGGGGTCAAGATCCTACAATCTCTTCGTCGTCTTGCTCTCCTCCTTTGATAGGTTGTTGAAGTCCCAAAATAGGTCAAAATTGACCAAGGATCTCCCAAAACTTGGTCAAGGGCCAACAACAATGTTAAAAGATATGAGCACCCTTGAAGATAGCATAGCCATGCACAATAAATCACTGGAAGAACTAGCTTACCGAAGGATCAGATCTCTATATGATCAACTAGAAGTGTGGAAAACATACCTCAGGGACAAAATTTATTGAATAAAGAAAAAAAGCGACCAAAAATTTATATTACCTATTTTGTTTTTGTTTTTTTCTCAACCAACTTTAATTTTGTCGTATTGTTCACTTATCACTAGGCAAAAGAAAATTGAACCGTTTTTGTAACAACTTATTTAAGAAGAATAGAAAGAGTCACTCATGAGTTACAAATTATTGTATAAAAGAGGGAATACACCCATTTTGTAGGGGTATCTTCAAGCACTATATATATCCAAGAACTAATTCAATAACTTATACTCTATTAATGAATATTGAGAATCCCTCAGGGCCTATTTTCTGCAAGAAATAAGACTTTATGTGTGAAGTTTTCTTTGTTGTGAACTACTTCAAGTAGGATGTATGATATTCACATGGACTGTAAGAATGCTTGTTTTCCTATGGGATAATCTTATGCATTCTATGTTATTCTACAATTTTGATTATTATTTCTCATATATTTAAGTCTTGAGATTATTGAGTTGTTAATGTATGAAAAAATATAATTTAGACTCTTTTGGTTATATGTATGTATGCACTTCTATTTCAGCTATCTGTATCAGGTTTTATGCAAAGTTTAGCTTCATTTACAACTAAATTATTTACCTTAGTATGCTCCTAGCTAGGATAGGGTGGGATATATTAACAATATATTAATTTTCTTTCAGTACCTAGTCTTCATATACATCTTTTCATTGTATATCCATTCACCATCCATCTTCATCAGTAGACTGGAGCACAACCAGTAAAACCCCAAAAAATAACAATGGCGGTCGAGACAATTTTGGATGGGTCTTCTAAACCAAACAGTGCATAGTCTAGTTGGGACCGTGTACAGAGGAGTACCCCTTACTTTTTTCAAGAAAATGCTTCTCCATCAATAGGCTGATAGACTCCCCAAATATTTATGGGCCTATAGAACTATGTGGACAACTACTACGGGATGAACACCTTATGAGTTAGTACATGGGAAAAGAGTATTATTTCCCATTGAAACATAAATCCATACACTTAGGAAAACATTACAATTTGGGTTGGACCTATCAGAAGCTTATAAATAAATATTGATTAACATTAACGAGTTGTAAAAAATACAACAGGATTCCCTACACCGAGCCACAATGATTCAACATCAAAGGGCTAGATGGAATGGTAAGTCTATCAAGAAAATTAAGTTCAAAGATGGAGATTGGGAATTACTATTTGATTCCATGTTCAAGGATTTTAGGGGAAATTTTTGCACCAAATGAATCATTCCATATGCGATTGATACAATGTATGATAGTGGGGCCATCAAAGTATCTACCATGGATGAACACAAAATACCTCTAAGGGATAATGGACATACACTTCGCCTATATCATCGAACCATATCAAAGGAATTCGTTTTGAGGAACAATTGCAAATGGATGGCCTGATAGTGATCTGAAAATAGTTCAGGAATAATGAATCCCTGCTAGATATTTCCTTTTTTTCTCTTAAAAAAATTGAAAACCACCCTAGATGGCGCATAAAAAAAATTGAAATAAACAAGGGAACTTCATGTTTTTGTGATGTGTATGTCAGGATCCTTGTCATTAAATTTTAATAACACTTTATCTTCTTCTCTAAAAAAATTTACAGGATATGCAAGGGACAACAACGTTGTTGTAGTTCTTATTGCTACAATTTCATTGTTTCAAATCCTGTTGTTGCAACTCCTTTTGCTGCAACTCCCATCATTGCAACTCCTTTTGCTACAACCCCTTGCCAAAAATTCCTTTGTTTCAATCCTCGTTGCTGCAAATTATTTTTTTGAAACCCCTTTCAGCAACTTTCTTTGTTGCAATCCTCATTGTTGCAAATTATATTGTTGCAACTATGATTGAAGATTTACTTTAATTCTACAATTCTTTCCCATACCTTTCATCTACACCACCGATGTTGCAATTCTCATCTATATCACTGAGGTTGCGATATTGGTTTCTACAAATCCTATTTTTGTAGCTCTGTCACAACAACTCCCGTTGTTGCGACTCTTCTTGTATCTTTCACTTTATGTGCGTCATAGATTACTGCACTTCCGATGGAAAAAACCAACAACACCAATGCTGAAATTCCAGCTAATCCTGTTGATGTGACTCCACTTCAACCATTGAAACTATACCAACACCATACTCATACAAACACTCGAGGTTATAAGAGACAGGTATGAGTTCCAATAAGAATTTGTAATGAATAGTTTTAATGGCATGTGTTTTATTATCAATCCACTATAATCGCCACCTTAAACCATCATTTCCATATATGTGACCTTGCACTCTCATTACCATATCTACCACCATTATTGCTACAATTTTAAATACCCTACCCAGTAAACAACCATTTCTCATGCAAACACAAGCAATCGGAGTTAGTAGAAATAAGGAACCATGGGGGGTTCATTGATGTGCGGGGAACATATAGAAGCATTGTTACTCAAGGCCTATGACCAAATTAGAGAAATTTTGAAATAGGTTGGTTGGATGGAATATGTGCAATGCCTATATGGGTACAATGATGAAGTACCTGTGGAATTTTCTTTGAATTTCAGAGTAAAACACTCCAAGGTAGTAGTTTCTTAGGTAGAAGTCACCGAGGAGACAATTGTGGAAGCCACGGGCTTACCACGAACAAGGGAGATATGGTGCACCAGAAGGACCTCCTAGCCTAAAATTATGAGGCAATTTCTTAAGCCTAGAGAGGCCTTAATGAAGAAAAGAATAGGATTTGAAAGATGTTCCTTGCCACACCCCTCGAAAGATGTGGTTATATTCGTGCAACGATACGTCACCTATGAAGGTTGTTATGGGTCTATCTATCTCCAACATATCTGAATTCTAGATCATCTCTGACATAAATAACCCATTAATATTCCATACCTCCTATCCAAGACACTGCAGATAATGAAAATAGTCATAATAAGGGAAAATAACCCCAGGGACATCGTCTCACATGATCACCTTATCAATTTATTGGTAGAGAATAGTATTGTTCATCCACCCATTATACTCTCTAAGGATGAAGTGGTTCAATTCAGGCATCCTGGAAAGTAATGGATGCACTTATGGCACCAGAAGAGGTAGTGTTCTCAACGCCACCGCCAAGTAATAGTGTTGCAAATACAATAACCCCATATGTTGACACTCCTCCACCAAAGAAACCCTGAAGGAAAACTAAGGTAAGGGGACATCATGCTACAACTATGAAAAAGGAATTCCTTGACAATGATGTTGAGGTGACCTCCAACAAACACCCTACAAAGAGATTCAGAGGGCTCAAAAAGAGGCAAGCCCATGTTCCAAAAGAAAGAAGAATGATCCACATGGTTGCAACTTAGAGAAAAAGGTGAAAACCCGCTGAGCTAAAATAAAAATCACATAAGGATGATAAAAAATTAAATGAATCAATGGATATAAAACCCTCCAATGACACATAAGAAATATATTGGGCACCAACCTAGAAGTTGATGAGACCTTTGATGACACACAAGAGCCAACAAAAGGCACTCTTGGAAAAGAAAAATATCCTACTTTCCCACAAAAACGAGTGGAGAGTCCTTTGAGAGAACAGGATGCGCACGCACCAGAGGATCTAACACAAAATAATGAGGAGCATGAGGTAGAGGATCATGTTGTTCCCAAGAATCACACACAGAGGAAGCAGAGCACTCTGTCAGTTCACAAGAGAAAGATGAGCTAGAACCATAGGCTCTTGTTGACCTAGAGGAACCAACAAGAAGCACTTCTAGGGAAAATAATGTTAATCCACAAGCTCATCCAAAGGAAATAGAGGCTCTTGCTAACACAACAAGAGAAACTTTTGGAGAAGAACTTTCTCATGCACAAGAACCAGGAAAATATGAACCAAAAATAGAGATTGTTGATCCTGAGAGGAAAGTTACTACTACATATTGGGTGAGAATTCCACACTCCTTACCTATTTATGCATCTTTGGTAAAACAAAAAAGAATGTTGAGAACGAAGAACAGGAAGATACAACTCAACTTTAACATGTTGAAGGATGAGATTGATGAACGAAGGGAACTTGAGAAATTAGGTTACCCTGCAACAAGTCATCTTGTTATAGGAGAACCCTTTATCAAATTATAAGAAACAACTAAAATTAAGGAAAAAAGGGAAGTAGTTGTCTATGCCACACACTTTATGTTAATTTATGAGGCCACTCAGACTGAAATAGAGAAAGAACCAACATAATATAGAGGATTTATAGTAGGGAATGACACTAGTGAAAAGAAGGAATAAGAAGGGGAGGTAGACTGTAGTGTCAGTTACCTCCATGGAGACCCTAATTTATCTAACCCTAAGATATTGTTGGTTGGATAGGGACATGCCACAATTTTGGGATGCAGGAGATGATGGATGCATAAATTGGCATAGTTTCAACACCCGTCTAATACCTTTTTCCTTACCATTTTCCAGTGATTATTTCCTTTTTGATACCTTCCTTATCGAGTTTTTACTCACTTTTCATGAAGGTGTGAATCTTTCCCCATATACCATTTTTATGTTATTCTTAAATATTTCTTAAGGAACTTGTTACTTTCATGCACTAGCATTATTATTGAAGAGAAATTACAATGGTTTCCTTATAGTAATTGCATCTCCTTACAGTAGATGCAACTCCTTATAGTGGTTGTGATTCATCTCTATTGTTGTGACTATGAGAAAAATACAACTTCTATAACTTTGAGTATGATACCATTGTTGCAACTCCAAGTATGATTCTATTGTTGCAAATCTGAGTATCATACCATTTCCGCATCTATGAGTATGATACTGTTGTTGAAACTCTTTGTAAGAGGTCTTCCAAAACAGCAATCAACATTACAACTAGCAGTCAGAGAACGTTCCTCACATAGGAAAGTGACACGAGGCAAGTGGAAAACCAAAAGCTAAATTAGTTTTCTTACTAACTGTCTCTCAACTGATCCAAGTCAGCACATGCCTGACCTTTACTAAAATTTGGAAATATCAATGTAAATGAATGAACAACCTGATTCTCATCTATTTCCATCCATCCATTTGTTTTATTTTAGAAATTATTTGTATTATATAAACAACCTAGCTCCCATGAGATCGGGGGTAATTATTCTGGCGATAACATTCAACTATTATTGTAAGTTTCATACTTCTGCAATAAAATACATGTTCTCCTCTTCACGTGTTGGTGTGTTGATGTTCATGTGATTCTGATTTCATATCCCAGTTCCTTTTCTAAGGGGGGTAGGGCCCCCTCTTTATTCAGGTACTTCTTATAACATTAGGAGTAGGATTTAACATTTCAATTATGTTTATTTAATTATTTAGTTGTTTTGTTTCTTAATCTGCTGCAATTCGAGGTTTCGTAGAAAAGTTCATTGTAATTAAGGTGTGGTTAATGTTTAGTTCCCTTATGTTGGGAGTCCTTCAATGTTAATCTACAACTTGATCTTGATTTGATTTTTGTAAGTTTGTAATAAAAAACGTTGTTTCAATTCCCATTGTTGCAACTCACATTGTTGTAGCTTCGTTGTTGCAACTCGCATCACTGTAACTTTTGTGCTACAACTCAATTGTTGTGATTCCACTTGCAAATTTACTATATTATGTTTTCTCTTGTATTTTTTATATTCTCATTCCTCAACATATTGGGATTAATATTATTGGTTTTATAAATTAACATTGGAAGTACGAACGTGTAACTATTAGAGAAATACAAGATCATCATTTTACTTGAGCAAGTCACCATTAGATGTTAGCATAACTTTACTTTCCGCAAGTGTGATTTTCTTTATGCAAGTGTGAATTAATTTATGTCAATGTGATTTACTTTTTTCAAGTGTGATTTACTTTCCATCAGTGTAATTTATGTTTCACAAGTGTGATTTACTTTATGCAAAATGTGATTTATTTTCCAGAGATTTACTTTTCACAAATGATTTTATTTTCCTGCAAACGTGATATTTATTTTCCTACAATTTGAGAAGTAGGATAGCTTGGTGACTTAATTAACTATCTTGAAATCTCAACTTGTGACATTCAAAGTACTACAACTCCTTAG
>JASDQU010515259.1:17328-36545 GCA_032191745.1 Picea mariana | reverse complement strand
TGTTGTTGGCATATTCTCTTACTTAATTCATGAATATGTGGAAATATATATGGACAATTTTCATAGCTTATGGGGATAAATTTGACGAGGCATTAGCAAATCTAGAAAAAACATTGATAAGGTGTAAAGAGTTAAATTTTTCCCTCGGTAACGAAAAATTCTCTATGTTGTTAATTAATGGCATTTTATAAGGACATCACATCTCAGCCAAAGATATTCAAATGGATTCAAAAAAAGTAAAGGTATTATTAAACTTTCTAACTCCAACTTCGCAAAAGTAGGTATGAAGTTTCTTGGGATACGCTGGTTATTACCGTCAATTTACTGAAAAAATTTCATGTATTTCTCATCCATTATTTGATTTACTAACAAAGATATTGAGTTTGCATGGACAAAGGCATGCTACAATGCACTTGATGAATTGAAAATCAAAGTGTCCAAAAATCATGTTTTACGAGGAACTAGTTGGTCCCTCACATTCTTCATCTCCACAAATGCATCAAACATCGTCGTCAGAGCTATTCTAGGGAAACTAGAAGGAAAGGACCCATATGCAATTTATTATTTCAGAAAGAATCTCTCTACCATATAATTGAACCATATGGTAATTGAAAAAGAGTTTCTTATTGTTATTCATGAAATAAACAAGTTCAAGCACTACCTTATCAAATATATCGTAATATTACATACTGATCATGTTGCTATTACGTATTTAATGAAAAAAAAAACCACCAATGGCAAGGTCACTAGATGGTTTCTTTTATTACAATAATTTGATATTATCATCTTAGATAAAACAGTAAAAGATAAGGTAGTTGTTGACTTTATTTCTAGAATGAACATCTCTTTGCATTATCTACTAACTCACCATGGTTTTTAGATATTTCTAACTTTTTCTTTGTAGGAAATATCCCACATCATATGACTCCCAAAGACTGAAAAATCATAGTCCGAAAAAGTGAAATATTTTGATGGATTGATGGCTTCCCTTTTTACACTGGGCCTAATTTTATTATCAGAATATGTGTATGGGAAGAAGAATTCCATGAGATACTAAAAGCCTATCATGATGGGCCATGTGGGGGCCCTTTTTGTAATAAAATAAATAGGTAAAAGACACTCCATAAGGGGTACTATTGAGCCACTATCTTCAAAGAAATGAAAGAGTATGTGAAGAGGCGTGACAGATGTCAACACATGGGTAGACCTGTACACACAAATGAAATGTTGCTACAACAACGGATGGTGTTAGAACCTTTTGAAAAATTGGCCATTGATTTTTTGGGACCAATAAATCCCCCTTTTCGACATCACTCATACATCCTCGTTTGTACATATTATGTCACAAAATGGATGGAGGAAAAGGAACTTTCGACAACAACTAAAAAATTATTAGTGGAGTTTATCCATGAAGAGATCTATGTAAGGTGTTGGGTGTAGGTCTATTTTGAGAAGGAAGCCTCTTTTTGGCATAGGCCTATTTTTGGAGAAATATTTGTTTTGAGAAAGACCTAATTTTGAAGCGCAAGAAACATGTGGCAAGAAAGAAGCATGCGGAAAAAGAAGGAAAAGAAGCATGCAAGAGGAAAAGAAAAGTGGCGCATAGGAAGACAAGCCTAACCATGATAGGATTAGGGTTTTGGACAAATATTGTAACAAGTATAAGCCAAAAAGTAGTATAAATAAGGACCTAGTAGGTCTAGGGGAGAGATGGAAGAGGTTAGTAGAGGAAAAGAGAGTTGATTATTCTAATTTTGTGGGTTGTTGATTGTAATAAGTCTTGTAGAAGAGTCTAATAAGATAGTTGTGGAGGGTTAGATCATAGGATGATGAGCCTGGTGTGATCTAGTCCACCTCACAGAGGGTTCTTACCCTCATCTTGATTGTATTACTGAAGATGTAATGCATGCAACACAATATTTTGTAGAAGAATAAATAAAAGAGTAGAGAAGTCAGATCTTTGTTAATGTGACCCTGGGAGGGCATAGGTTTAAAGATTCAGCATGCATGCATAGCTTTAAAGACGAATAAATCAGATAAGTACTTGAATAATTAACAAGGAAAATGCATAAGGAATAAACAGAAAAACACAGATCCCCACTCATTCCTAGACTGCAAACACATCAGTATTGTAGTCACCCATAAAAGTTGTCTCGGGTGAGACTGCGTTGTGCACCCTGTGCACAGCGTTGCCTTCTAGTTTACCAGGAGGGCCAATATTTTTTGGGGGTTTTGTTGAAAGCCTATTGAGATCCAAACCTGGGTTATCCCAAGAAGAAGAGAAATAATAACCAGCAAATGGCTCTGTTGCCAGATGGAACTGCACAAGATTCAGTGGGAGAGATTTGTGGAAGAAACACGTAGAGAATGAAAGTATAGAAGGGAATGTTCAGGCCATGGAATCCAATGAAGGAGGATATTTAAATATGGTTGAAAATAAAGGAACTTGAGTTTGCGCAAATGGACAACAAAAACCCTAAGTTAACATTGTGCAAATATCTCAAAAAATGCGTGTCTAGAGACTTGCATCGGGTATTTTTCTATGATTTCCCTCATTTGTTGCAGGAGTGGTTCTTGAGGTTAAAACAAAACCACCCTACAAATTAAATTAGACATCTGGAGTGGAATCCTATGGGAATCCCACATTTATAACAATTTAATAACAAATTTATGAATGGAGTATATTTTTGGTTAGACAATATTGTTGCAGGGTTTCTCACCAAATTCACAGTAGATACTGCGAAGTCATACACTACAATAGAGCAAGGGACCCAAAGGTAGGTGCATTAGATCACTGTATACTTAAATCAATATTTTATTGTATGACAACGGTGTGATTACCATGGAATCAGACAACTAAACTTCCCTGCATGCGTGGGGGAAGGGGGAAAGCATTGAAAGGAGGTTGAGATATGGAAAAGGAGATGGATAAATGAAAGAATAACGAGGCCATGGACTCAATCATGATTGAAGAAGACTAGATAAAGAATATAATGGAAAATTTTGGAAAGATGCACAGTGAAATACCCTACCAATATAAAATGAATAACAAGAAGAGATCCATAGCTGATAGAGAGGGATTGACAAGTGATGAAGAAGAGGTATAGGATCTCCTGGATGTAGAGAAGATTGAGTAAATATTGTGTGCAACATATGAAAGGAAAACATGAGGTCCAATGTTAGGGACATAAGGAAGAACTTGAATCCATATCACCATTAGTGTGGAACCTACAACCCCATGTGCAACCAATAAACCAAAAAGAATACCAATATTTAGACAACCAAATTTTAGTGGAAGAAAAAAAAAAGACAAACATCCAATCAAGGAGAATAAACTAGGGGAGCTAGTTCAAGAAGTAATAGTCAATTATCTGCATCGCGTAGAGGCAGTAGTTTAACATAGTTCAAAATGGTAGGACATGATCCCATGATCATATTACCAAACTTTCGAGGAGAGGCATCAGAGGACTCTAAAAGGAACTTATTCATCTGTGAGAAGATCTAGGAAGCAAATAATATCACACATGAGGATACAAATCTTGTGAAGTAATCTATCACACTAAGAGACCACGCACTGGACTGGTATATGAGCCTAGATGTAAACAGTCCATAGGGAATACCAAATACTATTGTAGACATGAAAAAACTATCGGTAAACAAATTTTAGAAGCCCAACTCATAAGACAAGTACATGAATGAAATGATTGAAATCAGGAAGAAACCAGTTGATTCTATTTGGGAGATTGATCATAGGTTCAAAAGAATGAAAGGAAAGTTGAAATATGCAATTGTTGGCATGCAACATAGGAAATTATTGGTGAAATCACTATTACCACACTTGAAATACACGTTAAGACAACAAAAGTTCCAAACTCAAGTACATGATTTGTAGGAAGCCTTACAACTGGAAGAGAACAAGTATCAGCAGACATATCTATCAATAAAGGAGATGAAGGAGGATTTGAAGAATCTAAAATTTCAACTTAACCAGAATAAGGGTAAGGAGAAAAGAGAAGTTGTTTGGTGTACCCTATGCAGGACAGAAGGACACCATAACAATGAATGTCCAAATTTTGCACAGTATATGGAGACAGGGGTTCCAAACCCATTACCATAAGGAGGACCATGGTGTGAGATTTGTAATAAACATGGGCATGATCCACATTGTTGTCCAATGATGCAGAAATATAAGACAGTACCAAAAAGTTCATATTGCAATTTTTGCAAATCGGTGGGTCATGATGATAAGGAATGTAGAATGATGGAACTAATGAAATAAATAAATTCATATACTTATAGAGTGTAGGAAGAAATGATGACAGAAAAATATGCACCTCATTCCAGCCAGGTACCACCACCATAAAAAAATGTGCAACAACAATACAAGAATCACAGTCATAGTATAATAATGTGCAACCACAGTATAACCCTACGCAATATAACGAGGTACCTCAATACAATGCACCACGAGGAGATAGAGGTGGATACAGAGCTGGAGGATGAGGTAGAGAAGGTAGAGAAGGATTTGGATGAGGCATAGGACCAGTAGTGTGCCACAAATTCCAGCAACTAGGACATTATGCAAGGGATTGTCCACTTCCACCAGCGACATGTATGTACTGTCGCACATCATACCATGACACAGAAGACTGCCCAACACTCTTGGGGAAGATCCAAGAAAAAAGGAACCATAACAACCAGAATGTCTAGTGGATATCTGCAGAAGCCAAGGATGATGGTAGAAACTTCAATATAGTAACTCGAGAAGGAGCCAAGATAGGAACTAATGCAACAACAAAAGATCCAACTCAACACCAATGGGTTAAGAAGAACACTGAGCCACAGAAGTAGTTTGATGCATGGAAATAAAAGGAAACATTTGCGAAGGCCAGACATGATTTTCTCAAGTAGAATGTGGTGTCTACATCAGCCACACAATAAACTCATAACCCACCAATATATGGGATGTCATTCTCAATGGACCATACCAATAAAGAACAACCTCTAGAGAAAGTAAGTACCATAAAGACTTTTCTGCAATACTATGTTAAGTTATTGAATGATCCATCATCTGTTAATGTATTACAAAATATGTTATAAATATGTAACACAGAGGTAGGAGGGAAGTTAGAACATAAATGAGTCAATCATCTCCATACAAGAAGAAGGACAAGCGAAGAATTCAGACTAAATGCCAACATTAGGGATTTCAACATGGGAGATGCTATAGTGGATTTAGGCTCTGAAGTAAACATCTTACCTAAGAAGACATGGAAGTGTATGGGGGAACTGACCCTAGGCTATTCACCGGTCTAGTTGAAACTATCAAATCAACATACAATGTTACCTATTGGAAGGCTTAAAGGTGTCACAATAGATTTGGATGGAGTGTGCACTATGGCAGATTTTGAAGTGATAGAGATAGTGGATGGCACAACACCGTACCTAGAATTACTTGTATTGTTTTGGGAATTCGATAACCAATATATAATAAACCTGAAGACAAGAAAAATGAATTTTGAATCAGGAGAATATAAAGTCATTGCACCATTGGATCCTTCAGAAAGAGAAATGTTTGTAGAGGCCACTTGTTTGGATCTGGAAGAAATAAACCAGATATACAAAACCACTGCATGGAAAGAGGATTATGTTAACCAAACTGCATATGGGGTAATTAGTTGGAGAAGAATTACATCATGTTCTTTCGACTCAGACATAGGTTTGTAGAATTGGAAACAATGATTACATGAATTTTCCACAAGAAGGTGTGCAAGAATATATCGTGCAGTAAGATGGGTTGGTACAGAAATAAGAGAACCTCTCACTTTTCATGGGCTAAATGACTTAGAGGAGTTATTGACAAAATATGAAGAGGAAGTTTTAGAAAATAAGATGCTCTTAGCCCTAGATATTGAACTCAAGGAAACACCTACAAGATGGTGGGGTGCGCACAAAGAAACAATTCAAGACTTGTATTAGTGTAAATGACTATGGTACATTATATTTGGTGTAGAACATGGGAGAAATAAAATGAAAATGTATGATGGACAAGGAAAGCTAGTGGAACACTTCGAGAAGTCTAGGACATAATGGAGGATGACTCCATGAGAGGAATGGCCTCATCAATTTATCCATATAATGGAAGGAATCCTAGGGAAATGGTGTATAGACCAGGACATGTGCAGAGGCACTACATAATGGACAAGATTACAACATAATTTTGTAGTAACCTTCTCAATTGAACATGAGAACCCCAACATTGATTCATAACTGAATATGATACGGGGAATGATATTTGTTTATGAAACTTAAGTTGAAATCATGACAGAATATCAACAACAAAAAAGACATATACTCAAAGAGTTACTCTTATGCTATCATGTTGAAGACGAAGAACCAGATGAATATGATCTATGTAACATTTAGATTACATAAATTGAGAAAGAAAGAGAGGTGGAAGGTCCGTCTCTGGATTCATAAGTATTTGTTGCACCAATAAAATTTAATAAAGTCAACATTGGGATGAATGACAATCCTAAATTGGAAACTATTGGAGACTATTGGGATGAGAAAACAATAGAAAGAATAATAGAGTTACTGCACAAATATAGTGACATGTTCCCAAAAACATTTATAGAGATGAAAGACATAGTAGGGGAGTTAGGTGAGATGAATACACCCCTCAAACGTGAGGCTAGACCTGTCAGGAAAATACCTTACATACTAAATCCAATGTATAATAATAAAGTGAAAGCAGAGATTGACCAAATATTGGAAGTTGGAATTATAGAAACAGTAGAGGAATCTGAATGGATCAGTCCCATGGTATTCCAAGAAAATAAGAAAGGGGGGATAAGTATTTGTGTATATATGAGGAAACTCAATGATGCTTTCGTACATGACCCTTTCCCTACCCATTATACAGATGAGGTCTTAGAGAATGTGGGAAGCCAGGAATCATATTCATTTACAGATGGATTCTCAAGTTACTATCAGATCAAAATAGCTTTAGAGGACAGGTTTAAGACTACTTTTGTTACAGAATGGGGATCCTACCAATATATAATCATGCCCTTTGGACTTAAGAATGCACCAACCATTTTTTCAAGAGTATTCATAGATGCTTTTAAGGAATTCATACAT
Organism: Picea mariana; assembly: GCA_032191745.1. NCBI lineage: Eukaryota > Viridiplantae > Streptophyta > Pinopsida > Pinales > Pinaceae > Picea > Picea mariana. The sequence continues at coordinate 29,402 of JASDQU010515259.1, read as the reverse complement.
CAGTTTCTAGAAGTATATCTAGATGACTGGAATGTATATAGTCTTTTAAAGAACCATGTATAAGTGTTAAGACTAATGTTGGAAAGATGCATGCAATGTATGATATAATTAAACATCAAGATGTGCATTTTTGCTACACCTTTTGGGATATTGTTGGGACATATAGTGTGTAAGAAAGGTTTCCCGGTTGACCCTGCTAATATTGTAGTCATTGTGAATTTACCATCACCAAATTCAGTGTGCCAATTAAGAACCACACTATGACATACAGGCTATTACAGGAAATTTACAAAGGGGTATGCACATATTACTGCACCAATGGAAACATTGTTAAAGAGGGACACCATATTTCAGTGGAATGAGGACTGTCAGCAAGGATTGGACACTCTAAAGGAAATGATGGTAAGGACACCTATATTAGTATTTGCAGATTGGGAAAGAAATTTAACGTGCACGTAGATGTATCAGCCATAGCACTTGGAGAAATTTTGGTGTAACCAGAAGTAGGGGACTTAGACCATCATATATCCTTTGTAAGAAGAACGTTGTCAGAATCTGAGAAGAATTACAAAACCACGGAATAAGAAGTCCTAGCCATGATATATGCACTTCATAAATTCAGGCACTATTTACTGGGTAAACACTTTAAAATGTTCACAGATCATTTTTCCCTCAAATACCTATTCAACAAGCCAGTGTTTGGCGTGAGGATATTTATATAGATATTATTGTTCCAAGAATTTGAACAGGGAAGTTGAATGGAGGACCTGATCACCTGTCAAGGGTAACTAATGGAGAAGAACCTACTAACTTGGAAGAAAAATTCCCTGATGCACAATTATTTTCAGTACAGGTAGATGATGAATACTTTGTTGATATTATTGAATACTTAAGCACAGGGGTTGCACCGCAAGACTTTAGCATTGCGTAGAAGAAAAATCTGGTAATCGAAGCTACATACTATCGACTCATTGCAAAACATTTATACATGATAGGTGCAGATAGAATTTTGAGAAGGTGTGTATTTGTTACAAGGAAAATCTCTCTATGGCTAGGGGTAAAACAAAACAGATAGAAATGACTATAGAAATCAACTCTATTCTCAAGTATTCTATATAGACAAATATGCTAGCAAGACAAGATAAAATTTCTACCTTTTCTGGATGTTCGATGAATTCCATCATTGAGCACTTGACCCAAAGCAATATACCTGCAACTAGTCCTAAACAACCAAGCAATGAAATAATATGGTGATAATATATTATGTTAGCACATTCAATATCATAATCCATCAACATTCATAAAAAATATGCCCACGGAATAATAATTCAAATATTCGCAAGATATTGATTGGATGAGAAAAGATTATTTCTATTAATATATAATCAAAAGAAGTGAATAAGTTACAGACTTTTGTCTCAGCTCATTTTGGAACCGAGAAACTAAGTTCCTTCTAGTTGGCCCTCCACCACTTCAATCCTCCACAAAAGGCAAGCTCATATAAGAAAGACAATGAAGTTCTCAATCAGTAAGGGAAGAGCTTGGGGAATGAACAATGTGTTTAGAATTAAAGGAAAAAGGGATGCAGACTTAATGTGAAGTGAATAATTTCTCCAGAGTAACTTTTCTCTCGAATTCGAATGATTTCTTCTCTTTTCCATAGCTCGAATTTGGCCCATTTATAGCTTTCAATTGGAACTGAAGGGCCAAGTCGGAACGTTTCCAGTATATGGAAGGCCAAGGATCATTGATGTCGTGACGTGACATGGAAACCCGACACCATTTTTCAATTTTGTCAACATTTCTCGATGTATGCAGGATGTAGTGGTGCAACCTATGTAAATGCATGATGTATAGTAGGCAAGGTGCATATATGTGGAAAAAATTATATTTTTAGCTCTGGGATTTGAAGAAAGGGATTTCAAGTCTGCATAGGGAAATGGAAAAAGACCTTTTGTGCAAGATTTCATGAAGTGAGGAAAATGTTTGTCTAACAGATGCCCCCTAATGTGTGAGGTCAGAGGAGTATCTGTGATGGCCGAAATACATTATAAAAATCTAGAAGTGGAGTAATGGGGACCCAGCTGGAAGAACTTGTTTCTCATTACAATCTATATTGACTTTGCATACATGGATGCCAATTTGAATTGCACTGCAGATCCATGTGAAATATACCAAACAACTGTCTATGGCCATGAATAGGAAAACACAAATGCAGTTACATGCCAAAGGTTTTCATAGTCACAAACAAGGACAAGTAAAACCAGTCTCAAAATCAATACGAAGATATCTGTATACAATGGAGTACAATCCGATCTCCCATGATCATTGAATTCACACAGGGACTGGTCCAATGAAAAGGTAGCAACAACTCAGGAAAGTTGTGGCTACATACTGATGTCTTCAAGTCTTCTACACAATCTGCCAAAGGTGCAAGTCTACATCATGTGAATAAACAAGTCGAGGTCGAACACAATGAGACTTCGTTTGATTACCGGTCATTGAGGTATACCATTAACAAACACAAGACAACCTACCGATGATGAAAGTAGGTATGAAGGCACTGAGTACATTCTTACAAGTGTGAATAAAGGATTTGGGGTTGAACACTTGAAGAATCCATCGATCAGGGGACATTGATGTATTCTAAATTTTCGATGGCGATAGAACCTACCACTAATGACTGCAAGCCTCTAGGTACTCATAGAACTCTAGGTCTCATTTATAGAATAGATCAGCTAAATTCGATGGAAGGAGACCCACTGAAAGGAGAGCATTAAGGCATCTCACATCATTCAACATGAGGTACAAAGTAGGAGCTTGATGATTTGAAAGAAATCAGACGAAGAACATGTTCACAAACCAACGAACCTGTGCATATTTCCCATGTGCAAAGTGTAGGCGGTACAAGAAAAATACCCTCTAAATAGAAACCAATGAGGAAAACTACTGAAAAAAGAAAGGAAACCACCAATAAGGCTAAAGGCATCTAAGAAACTACAAAAATCCCAATGTGTGAATAGATTTCTTGTCATCGAACACAAGGGAAACCACCTAGTCAACGACCAATGATGAAATGTCGACATTTGGGTTCAAGGTTACCTATCAATGAGGAAAGTAGGACCAGGGTGCATAATAGGACTACGAATTCATGTGATTATGAGACAAACTGAGGGTATGGCTGACATGCAAAGTCAAGAGTTATGAGGAATGGATGACACAGGTTGATAGACATCCTTTGAACAAGAGAATGAGGCATATGGAATACTCTAGCAACATAGACTCAATGATGAAACCATGAGATGTAGGAGGCATCAATAAAATTCTCCATAGGGACTGGAAGAGTGACCAGTTGAGGGACTAAACTCTTTGTAGCAAGCTCATCTTCCTAAGGCCATGCTAAACCCAAATTTATGATGACAAGCGGACTCAACAATTTTGTGCTTTGTTCAAAGGCAACATGATTACTGTCAATATAACATGATACTCCATTCCCACCCATATTTTTTTATTTTTTCATAGTCAAATGAATGTTATGATACAAAGGAGGAAACAAGTGTCGCAAGTAAGAAAAACTAGTTCCAGCAATGGAACATACAAGGAGATGCATGCGGGAGATGGACACTAGGGGGAATGTTCCCTCCTGGGTATAGGGTTTCAAGTTTCAAAGGATATAAATGAGGTTATTCTTGGTTGAGGATGCAAAACTGCTGAGGCAAACAATTTATAACGCAAAGTGAGAACCAGTCATAGGCTCAATACTGCAAGCAAGGGCATGAGATGCAATCACAATTTAATGCCAAAAAAATTCCTTTTTTCATAATACTAGTCTACTTGGTTTGAAAAAGGGATAAACTTGTACCAAATAGAAGTCCTTTCAAATCCATTTTATGAGTGTGAAAGAGACATGTTCACTCAACAATATTTTCACTTTTTGAAAACGAGTCAGAAAAGACCTTAAATCAAACTTGTCTGGGATTCCTCTAGGTATAGGTTAGCGTGTTTATGAGTGAGAAATGAGTCTCATCATAAAGTAATGTATTAGATATAAGGGACTCCCGGTCCTATGGAAAAAATATATGCATGGGCACCAAATGGCGCAGAGGATCTAACTAGGGTACCCATGTTTGGTAAGTCTCTACCATTTGATAACGACATGAATGTAGAAGATGGAGGGTTTTGTGTCGCTAAAAAATGGGTTCATACCTAAGGCATATGAGTGATAGATTTAGGACAATGCAAGTGTGCATGATGGAATGGATACCTATCCTACATGCTGGGTAGCGAAAATACTTGTCCGTAGTTACAAACAATCAACATAATGATAAAAACCGCAAGAATACCTGGTGAAAACTACAAAAACCAACTCAATCCACTACTGTATTAGTCCAATAGGAGAAAATACGATACGAAACTATGCAAAGTGGGTAAAAATTGCTATAAATAGTAATAAAAAACAAATTTTACTATGTCATTTGACTTTTTTACCCAAATAGTGAATTTTGGACCAAATTACCTCTGATCTTCAACTGGTGATTGCGGGAGCGTCGAGTGACGAAATCAGTGATCGTCTGGACTAGGTAATTCCTCTTCCCCTCCTCTTCCTTTCTAGTCGATTACATTTTGTATTTAGGTTTTAATTTTTAATTTATTTAAGGTGCAAATTAGATGTTTAGGTGTACGCGAGATACCATTCATCAGGTCGCGTATACGCATTGTTATACGTGGTTGTCTAAAATAAATACAATGTATACTCAGACCTATACATGATTGTGAATGTTGCAGCCAATGTATATGTCTGTAAACAAAGTTTTTGATGGTTGCTAACTCAAAAAGTGATGTTTCTCTGATAGGATAGTGCTAGAATGGATGGAAAGGGAACATGAGGAGGTAGATGTTGTGGTGGAAAGAGATACGGGGGCCCAAATGGCCTTGAAAAGATGTGAGTTGTACAAGTTTTGGGCACTCAAAAGGATGAGGACCCAAGTGAGGTTGCTACAGTTTCTCGTGGATTACTGGGATCCAGACAGTGAGAGCTTCAACCTGGATGGAAAGCCATTAAGAATTGAAGTCAAGAATATATATTTCTTGACGTGGTTGTCACATCAGGGTGAGGTGGTGAACCTCAAATCCCAGAGAGCTAGGAGAGGTATGAAGATAGAAGAGTACATAGAAGCTCACTATATAGCAGGGACCGAGAAGGTCGGGAGTCAACTCCCCATCTGAGTGATAAACAATCTAAGCCTCAATATTGTTGTCCTCCTTTTGACCTAGATTATAGGATCGACTTCGTTGCACCAGGCATAGAGGCCGCTTATGTTCTACTCCATATATTGTTTGAGACCCACGGTGTACGATTGGTGCACCTCCCTACTGGCTAATATGAAGAGCCAGTTAACAGAATGCAAACAGGGTGATAAGAGGAACTTCGGGTTTGCTTCCATCTTGTGTAGTTTTTTCTTCGAGTGGGTTCCAATTTTGGGACCTAGAGTTGAGATCATTCCTTGAGGACATCGCAATCCATCCATGGCACGATGGACCGAGGTGATGAGACGACAGGGGGGAGGTAGGGTGTCCACACCCTACAATGATGATTTTTTTTACTGGTGGAGATGGCAGGTCATTGCTCTGGATGACTACCCCTATCTAGGGATCGACTTCAGAGGGGATACTGACATGACATTACCACTAGGGACCTCCTACAGGAACACAGGTATGTCAAAGTTTTTAAATATTTCATTTTTTTCTATTTTTTATAGTAAAACAAAAATATTTTTGGATGATGTTTAAGTACTAACTAGACACGTATGTGATGCAGACGTAGGTCCACGACGGCCAGACGAGCTTCCACACAATCATTGGAGGAACTGGGGAGATGAGTCAATGGGAGGAGAAGCAAAGAGTGTCCTTCAAAACATTCAAGGCAACCTGTCTCATTTGACACATAGGACTCTAATGGTTCAGGTAGAGGATCTGTCGGAGGCTATGCAATGGAAAGTGGTTGGCGTGCCCAGAGCTTGGGTGCAAATCTTTCGACGTCTCGCAAATGCTATAGTTTGTTATCATGACACACATCCGGCACCACAGGTGTGGATTTCATGGATTTTGTATTATTGACTGTATATGTGTATTTAGGGTGTTGGCCCCAATTTTGTACTATAAACATCATATTTTTTGAAATATATATAAAACATGGTTCTTCGTCTTTACTTATATTACAATGTGTACATTGATGAGAATGTTTTATTTGCTTTAGTTATGTACAAAATTCCAATCTAAAATGAAATTAGCATAAGCATCGAATACATAATTAGAACTCCTAGTTATGTGATGATAAGTAATAAAATCAAACTGGCGCTCTAAAAGTAATACATGTAGGAATCGTCAGAGTAATGTAGGGTCGCATACATGGTAAATTTCATTCAACTGAAATACTACTAATTGGTAATCCAGGTGAACCTCTAAAGAGATAATACCATGTAAAATGGCATCGCGCAAAAGTTCTATAATGACACTATATTCGACCACATTATTCGTGGATGGCCCTAGGCATACACCACCTGAAGACACCAATAGACCCTCAGGTGAGTAAACCACCAAAGAGGTGGAATTCAAGTTTCGTGTATGACAATTGGCTCCGTCTGTGAATCCTAGGTAGACCGAAGACTCCATTGACATATTCCAACCAAGGGAAAACTCGATAAGCAAGTTGAAGACAAAAATAAAGGGAAAAGATATATACACTAAATTACATTAGTATACAAAGAATCACGCCCAAGCTTGGGGATTAAGCATAATATATTTCCAAGTAGAGCCCATTCCTGGGCTCAGCCAACATGTTCCCTTCATAATATTCTAATTCATAGGCTCCTTTTTCTAAGACACGTCACACGATATAGGGACCGTGCCACATGGGTTTGAACTTGCCTTCCCCTAGCAGTTCTTTGGCTTGATCATATAAAAGGACCAAGTCACCCTTAGTGTCCAACCAAGGACAGAGATATTTATCGTATTGGAACTTGACACATATTTTATTTGCTTCAATGGTCATAGAGGCATCTTGATGTTGCTCATCAAGGCTCTCTAGGTGTACGAGGCATTGCTCGATATCAGAAGTGTCAGGGAGGAGCGCGACTACCAATCTAAGAGAATGAATTTTTCATTCAATAGGTAAGACCGACTCTACACCGTGTACTAACTCGAAAGGAGAAAATGTAGTGGCAGTCTTGACCGAGGTTTGGTATGCCCAGAGTGCAGGATATAGCATAATATGCCAGTCAAATTTGTACTGGATGATAGTTTTCTGCAAAATGGTCTTGAGAGACTTGTTGACAGTTTTCTACAAAATTATCGTGATAATTTGATTGAATACGAAGAAGGCGGCAGTCTTCCTGTCGGATTTAACTGTAGGCATGGCCTCGGCCCACTTAGTAAATTAGTCTATGGCCACGATAATGTGTTGATGCCCCCCAGCCGAAGTTGGGTTGCAATCCACAAAGTACACCCCCCACTTGGTGAAGGGACCAACAATAATGAATGGATGGAGAGGGGCTTGATGCGAGCACATTTTTCGAGTGAACATTTGGTAGGGGTGACACTTCTTAAACACTTCAACGCAATATTTAAAGATAAATGGCCAGAAATAACCGGCTCGCAAAATTTTATGGGTTGTCTCAAGCCCAAAATATTACCACCACAAGCCTGATTGTGGCAATCATTTAGAATTGACTCGACTTCTTCGCGAGTTAAACAACGACGCATGATATTTTCTATTCCTTGACGATACAGAGTGTCGTCGAGGATAAGGTAACCCTTAGTAATATTGGCATAGTTTACTATAAACCGACGTAAAAATTTATCTTTCCCCTGTAAACCTTGAAGTTGTCAAATAGTGTGCGGGGGAGGCAATTGAAGTATTGCCTCAACCTTTAATGGATCTACCATGATCCCAGTCTCAGAGACTAAAAATCCCAGAAGACATCCAGACCTAACGCAAAAGATGCATTTATGAGGGTTTAACCAGATTCTATAATGACGGTCCATATTTCAAAAACTATCCGAAGGTGCTTAGGGTGATCCACTCTCTTATGAGAGTGAGAATAAAGATCCTCAAGATAAGCCTCAACTATATTCTTAAGATCGTGGAATGTGAAGGTCATAGCACATTGGAAGGTTGCTCCGATGTTTTTAAGGATGAAAGGCATCTTCCGGTATGATAAAGTACCCCAAGGACAAATAATGTTGTCTTATGTTGATCCTTAGGTTTAATTTGAATTTGGTTTTACCCTAAAAATCCATCCATGAAATAAAAAACTTTTCTTCCTGCACACTCATCGAGAATTTTATCAATGAAAGGTGTTGAGAATTTTTCCTTAGGACATTCTTCGTTCAAGTCATGAAATTCCATGCATACATAGATGGTTCCTTGATTCTTATTCATAGGAACGGGATTGGATACCCATTCAGTCAAGGGAACTGGGTAGATAAAGCTAGCATTAAGTAGTTTCTATACCTCTGCCTTAATAGTAGGGGCCTTCCGGGGATTGACAGCTCTAAAACGTTGTTGAATAGGCTTAGTATCCAGGTAACTTTTAATCTCATGTTCAACAATTTAAGGGTAGATTCCTGGAATCTCTTTATATGACCAAGAAAATACATCTCAGAATCCCTTTAAGAGCTCGGTGTAGATCAGGATTTCTTCTAGCGAACAATCTACACTGATGTGTACATTTTCAATCTTGCCAGGGGTACAAGAGATATCGATCATGATGATAGGAGATATACTCACCATGTTTCCTTCGGTGTAAATTTCGTGTGTATCAAGTGGAACTACAGCATGACTGACTATCTCGCTCAGAGTATATCGAAATTCATCTTGTTTGATTCTGGCAAGCTATGGGAGGAAATAAGAGCGATGATGCATATCATCCCAAGGTTTGTCAGAACCATTCATGGCCTCGATGATAGCTTCATCCAAGGGTAAAGTCTCATCGAGGGTGTCATGTGAACAAGACGATGAAGTGGCCCACATGGACTTAAGAACAGGATCTGCCTTGTCCGTCTACGAGGTAATAAGATCGGGATTGGAAAAAGAGTCAAGAATAACTTGATACATTATCTCTGATGTTGATAGTGGCATGGCCATTCCATCATGTGACTGACCTTCATAAGACGCAGTCAAGGAAGGTAGGGACCAAGGATCATTAAAATAGGAAGTGCGGAAAGGAACATACCATTCCGACGAAACGAGCCTACTGGACATGGCATAAACATGGTGAATTGGTGCCATGAAGTCGAAGGTACCCATAAGGGATGAATACATTATGACACTGGTATTTTCAGTTTTCAGATGAGAATTGTCGACCATGGGTATTGACGGTCCAACAGATGCATTGGGGATAACATATGCAAAGTACAACTGGTCAATCATCATGATCATCATGATCTTCCCATTGTGAGGAAAACAAAGAGTGTGGAATACAAAAGATACGACGCCATTCATAGCATAAGTCCAATTGTGTCCTAGTAACAAGTTATAATCTAGGGGTGCATCAACCACCTCGACATCCAACTCTACCATCTTCCCACCTAACTGAACTGAAAAGGCAGGAAGAATAACGTGAGGGTGGAAGGAAAGACCATCAAAAGAAGTCAACATGGTTGGAGACTGAGAGAGAGTCGGAGAGCCAAGATATTTCAGACAGATCAGGGACATCACACCTATTGCATCGCCTTCATCAACAACTGCACGCTTGATGGTATACTTCGAGTAAGCCATGTGGATTTGGAATGCCACATGGTAAGGAAAGTGAGGCTTCACATATGTGACATCAAACTTGATAAATTTTGAGCCACTGGAGTCTAGAGCTCCTAATTCATATAGCAAGGAATTCCTCTATGAAGGACACATCTGGAGTACCTCCAGAGATGACATTGCACAAGGGGATTGACCCAGGTCCTCAACAATAGAGTAATTTTGGGTGGCTCTAGAATTTGGATTGTGGGTAGAACACTTGAGTACTCCTTTCGGAATACGAGGCAGTGGCTCTAGTTTTTAGATCTGCAAGGGCGTCTATGGAGGAGGAGGAGCTTCTAGACCAAGTACAGTTTGTGGAGAACTGTAATCGTGAGACCAGGTGGCTACACTAACCTGAGAATTGACCATATTTATGCACAAATGGTCACCGTCTTGTGCCGGTGGGTTTTGACTCCCACCAACCACATTTCTGGCATTTAATGAGCTCGATGCCATGTGTTGGTTATGTGGAAAAATATTCGTTAGCACGGTGGGCGGTAGAGATAAGAGCCTCATAGATTCCACAAGTTTGGGGCATAAATGAGTAAGATGATTGTCTGTACAAAGCTTATAGGGAAATTTCACCTTACGCCTTTCTTTCTTGCCCTCACCAACATTATTATTCATCCTCTCATTATTACCATTGTCCTTGGGTTTATTATTATTCTTCCCACACTTACGATTATTAGTACGTCCTTTCTTCTTATTACCTCCTGGTTGTTGGTTACCATTTGGGTCAGTCGACGATTGCACAAAATGTACATCCATCAACTGGGTGGTATTGGAAAACAAAGACAAAGCTGGATCTCCTGCATACTGGTTTAGAGACAACTCTTTCAAATGGCTTGTCACAGAGTCTGCGGATTTCACATTAGCAGATCCTACAATGCCATCAGCATGAGGTCCGAGATTTTTTCTAGGGTCATATTTTTACCTCAGTGCATCCAGAAGAATCTCATATAAAATATCAGAATAAGCGTATATAATATCTAATTGTTGGTCTTTGAAGATTTATTCTTCCTCGGATGTAACCCCGGATGTAGAAACATCCTTCGAAATAGGAGGTTGTAAAGACTTAAGGAACCATTCTAACAGGAACTCTGGGACTATGTAGGTCTTGATCAACCTCTTCCATCTACTCCACTCCTAGATGTGATCCGAGATATGAGTGCCTTTGTCCTAGCGTAAGTTCGACAGAATTTCTAGACCAGGATCATAATGAACCAACAATTGGAAGTGGTTAAGGAAGACTAAAACCATCTGACTAAATGTCTCGTATGCCACCCTAGGTAGCTCGATATACCATTTCACGGCAACCCCTGTGATTGTGTGTTGAAACAATATTAACCGAATGGAATAGTCGTTAAGGGAATTTGAATAGCACCATAAGTGAAAGGTGGTAACGTGATCACCAGGATCCTCACCATCCTTGCCTTCGAATTTTGGAATATCTAAAGGAAGCTTGGTGGGAACGGGGGGCCATGTAGAATCATGACACACAGGGTCTTTCATCAACTTAGAAAATTCTGGTAGGTTGAGCATGGCCAGAAAAGGGAGATGGGGTTGCGGCATCTGTCCCCAAGCTCCCTGGAAATATTGTGGTTGGGGAATCACAGACCATCCAAGGCTCTAGTAAGCTCCATGGCCCTGTTCAGGATTGTAAGACCCTCCTAAAGGTTGATTCATAAGAGGTTGGTTGGGCACCATTGCGGTAGTAATGTTCTAATGGGGGTTATAAAAACTGCCCCCAGCCAAAGTGGCTCCAGGTTGGGGGTTTCCCAAGGTGTGAAACTGACCTCCTCCAGGTTGGGGGCTACCCAAGGTGTGAAACTGACCTCCTCTGGGTTGGGTGTTGGCCAAGGTGTGAAACTAACCTCCTTCAGGTTGGGGGTTACCCAAGGTGTGAAACTAACCTCCTCCGGGTGTGAATATGGAGGATAAAGGTGGATTTGTCATGCCAAATGTGTTGGTCAGAATCGATACTGAGGAGGTGAGAGTAAAGGATGAAACTTTAGAAGAAGATTTTTCGCCCGGTTGGTTACTCCATCCAGAATCAACGGGATTAGACCTGGGGTTAAAAGAAGGAATTCCTCCCATGGTAGGAGTTTTTTGAGGGATCTGAGAGCCACCAAATGAGAATGGAGTGTAAGGAGGAGTTTTTCCTCCAAGTCCAATGCTATCATTAGGGCCAGTGGTTGGGATGGAGATTGAAAACTGCGAAGTGAAATTCGGCATACCATAGGAAAAAGGACTAGAGGCCATTGGGATGGACTGAACA
>JASDQU010515259.1:0-17228 GCA_032191745.1 Picea mariana | reverse complement strand
ACTGCCAAGCTCTTCTTTGAACGAGTCTGGGTACATTTTGGAATCCCACAAACCATTGTCGCAGATCGAGACAGTCGATTTCTCAGCACATTTTGGTCGAGCCTCTGGTCACTGCTGGGCACCAAGCTCACCAAATCCATGGCCTTCCACCCCCAGATAGATGGCCAAATCGAGGTCGTAAATTGAATGATCGTGCATATCCTGCGCATGTATAATTCCAAGCACCCTCGCACATGGGATGAGAGTCTTCCCTATGTCTAACATAGCTACACCCGAGCCCTGCATAGCTCAACCGACCACAACCCCTTTCAGGTGGGGTTGGGATTCCAACCATTGGGTCCCATAGATGTTGCAATTCCCCTTGTGGTCACCTCAACCGACTCCTTTCCTACTCCAACTAAGGTTGACAAAGCCACCTGATTCATTGAGAGGATCCAGCACATCCGCCAACAGGTTCAAGATATCCTACAAAAATCTAATGACAAGTACAAGCAGCGCCATGATCAACATCGGGTTCCACACAAGTTTCAGGTGGGCGACAAAGTTTGGTTGCACTTGCAGAAGGAACGCCTTACAGGACCCCATCGAAAGCTTTTCCCACTCCAATATGGGTCGTACACCATCACCAAGGTTGTGGGGGATAATGCTTTTGCACTCAACATTTCTCCTTTCCTTGGCTTGCACCGAGTGTTCAACATGGACCTCCTTCGGCCTTATTTCCCACCATTATTGGACACCTCAGACGTAGTAGAACAACTGACACCAGTAGATCTCAACCCCGAATGCATATAACAGACATCCAATGATCAAATTGTGGACACACAAATCAAGGGAACTCGACAACAAAGGATCCAGCTTTATCGAGTCGTCAAAGGAGGGAAGCTCCTGCACCAAGGCAAGTGGCTCACCCGGGGCCAAATTCAGCAGAAATTTCCTCATCTGATGGGGGAAATCAACGCAATGAAGACCATTGCTTCCTAAGGATGGAGGATTGATCCAGGTGGATATCGGTGGCCACCCACCTTTCCCAGCTGGCTCAAAACAGCTTTCTAGCAATTTTGATAATTTACTATTTTTAGCAGTTGTTCAGGTTATGAACTTCCAAAGCCATTTTGAGGCCTTAAACGACATTTTTTGGAGTATGCTGCAATTGTAACATTTCATCATGCAACTGTTGTAGTCCTCGGATAGATCTTTCCAATGGGCTATCATACGCCTAAAACGGAGATCGTATGCAAAAGTTACGACCCCGAGAAGTTGATGTACTGACTTACCCAAATGGGGCCCACATAACTTTTGGCACTTCATCTCCTAGGGTTAGGTTTTTGGATGTTTAGGGTTTTTCAAACTCCTGTTTATTGTAAAAAGGCCTTGAGAGCCTCATTGTGATGATCTTCTTGCAAATGAGTGCAACCATCACATCTCTTCTCAGAGATAAGCCGCCACCATTCCAGCAAGCTTGTTTTCCGCTGCATTTTACAGTTTCAGCTTATTTCCTTATTGAATAGAAAACCAGTTTTACTGTATCTCTTTTATTCTATGTTAAGCATTTGGTAATAATTTGTAGTCATTTTGTTCTGCTCATAAAATCCAGATCAGTGACCAAGAGACCCAAATGGGTTTGTGGCAATAGGTTGAGTATTCACTATAGGACGAGCAACATTGATGATAGGTGCCTCTGGCACTACAACCATTGTGGTTGCAAGATTTGAATGGGTGCCATTAACTATAGTAGGTATGGGATTCGAGGGGCTCCCAGTATCTTGATGACTTAGTTCAGTACCCATCTGTAGAATCACAAGTCTGATACGTGGATGTGTGTGTACCACTCTTAATAACTCTACACATTTTAGAAGGAAAAGACTCAAAATGTGATGGTAACTATAACAAGCAGCGAGACCAGCGAGGAAGTTGGTATGAATACACGACTTAAGATTCAATATATAAAAATCAAATCCTAAGGCCAACTAGTAATCAAAGATCACACCAAATATAATCAAATGACCAATATGCACACAAACAGGATAAAGTGGTTGAAAGGGGCCTCCCTCCCTAAAGTAGGTATGCCTCACCCAAGAGGGGCCTAAGACTCCCTGCTAAAGATCGAAGGTATCATAATCAATTATAAGGGCCCTCGTGGGATTAACAACTAGTCGTTCAAATCCCCCTAGAGAGGTAATCCTCCATAAAGGTTGTATGCTATCCAACCCTTATCTGACCCAGGGTACCTTCAGAATAACCCATGCAATTAACCTATGTGGCACCTAAGTCAAGCAACTAAGAAACCATGGTATAACCGACGCACAGGTGAACAGTCGTAAGTCAATTCCACAGTATGGGCAGGGTAGAAAATCCTGAAACCTTGAAAGCACCACATCTCACAGAGGTAAGGGCACTAACAAGATCCCCATATACAAATAGATCCCCAGAAATGTATATGATGCTAAGAAGGTATCGGGAGGATATCCATTCAACCGAGCTCACGCGACCTCGTGCTTGACTCCGGTGTAAGCGGAGCCTCCTGATATTACCAATTATACAATGGATTTCTCCACTCCCTTAGTCAGACACATATGTTGATTTAATAGCCTTGGAGAAGTTTACTCACAAAATCTTATTCCAAGGGACTAAATCCTAAGCTAGTTTGTGCACCCTAGAAGATAAAATCGTTACTAATCAATTTTAAATTATGGCGTTTATTTTAATGGCCTTGATTACTCAAAAGGTGTGGTTGTGAAACTAGTGATGTTATGACTCAACAAGTAAAATAAATGAATATGAATACAATGCAAAGTTCTAAATTCAATTTCCAATAAATGATATGCTTCCTAAAAATGAAATTCTCAATTCAATTATGCAATTCTAAATAAAAATGCAATCTTTATTTACATGCACTAAGGTAAATAAAAAGACTCAAGAGATCAAAATGTCAATCAATGTAAAATGCCTAATATTTTTTTATTTTCAATATAAAAAAAAATGAAAATGCAAGGACTGAACAAAAACTTGATATAAAGGCTCTACTGTGTATAGACAAACACAACCTAAGTAGGATATCAAGGAGAAAAACACCCATCCCAAGGTGCAAGGAAAATCAAAATGAAAAGATGATGAGAAAGGCACCGCCCAAAAATTCAATCAAAGATAGGTTTCCTGTCATTCCACGGACACTTAACAATCACTACAAAGACCCAAGAAGACTGAACAATCATCAAAACCTACCCAACAACCACCAAACCCAACAATCAAGAAACAAAGGTTGATGTACGTGATTTCTCAAGGGAAAAGTGCATATGTACGCAGCTTGCAGGAGGACAACATATGTATGTATGCGACTGTCAAGAAAAAACCCGCGTATATGTATCAAAACACATCTACGCTAAGGAGAAGGCTGAAAGACTCAGACCTAGAGTGAACAGAGTTAGTCAAGCAATCATACGACAAGAAACTCAATATGAATGAGAGTAATCTAAGGAGAAAAACACTCCAAACCCCAAAAAAGAAGATTTTATCCCCATTATGGTTTACCAATTTTGTTATGAGGAAAATATCTCTATGGCTAGGGGTAAACCACAATAGACGTAAATGACTGCAGAAATCAACTCTATTCTTAGGTATGTTATATAGACAAATATTCTATCAAGGAAAGATAAAAGGCCTACCTCGTCCAGACGTTCGATGAAGTCCGCCACTGAGAACTTGACCCAAAGCAATATACCTGCAACTAGTCCTCAACAACCAAGCAATGCAAGCATATGGTGATAAGATATGATGTTATCAAATTCAATAACATAATCCATCAACATTCATAACAAATATGCCCATGGAATAATAATTCAAATATTCACAAGATATTGATTGGACGAGAAAAGAGTATTTCTATTAATATATAATCAACAAAAGTGAATAAGTTATAGACTTCCATATCAGCATGATTCAAAACCAATAAACTAAGTTCCTTCCAGATGGGCCTCCACCACTTCAATCCTACACCAAAGGAAAGATCATATAAGAGAGACAATGAAGTTCTCAATTAGTAAGGGAAGAGCTTGAGGGTTGAACAATGTGTTCAGACTTAAAGGACAAAGGGATGTAGACTCAATGTGAAGTGAATAATTTCTCCAGAGTAACTTTCTCTCGAAGTTGAATTCTTTCTCCTCTTTTCCATAGCTTGGATTTGGCCCATTTATAGCCTTCAAGTGGAACTAAAGGGCCAAGTCAAAACATTTCTAGTATATGGAAGGCCAAGGATCATTGATATCGTGATGTGACATGGAAACCCGACACCATTTTTCAATTTTGGGCACATTTCCCGATGTACACAGGATGTAGTGGTGCAACCTACTTATACGCATGTTGTATAGTAGGCAAGGTGCATATATGTGGAAAAAATTATATTTTAGCTCTAGGATTTGCAAAAAGGGATTTCAATTTTGCATAGGGAAATGGAAAAAGGCCTTATGTGCAAGATTGCATGGGGTGAGGCAAATCTTTCTCTAACAGTATTGGAACATGAATGGCTCATAATTTTAGTAGAAGTTCATGAAGGTATAGTTGGAAAACACTATGCAAGAAAAGCTATTGCACATAAGGTATTGCGCATAGGATTATGGTGGCCAACAGTCCATAAATATTCCAAGGAATATTTCCAAAAATGTGATGTCTTTCAGAGGGTTGGCAAACCCAACATAAGGGATGAGATTCCCCTAAGACCACAAGTGACTCTGCAGGTATTTGGAAAATGGGAAATAAAATACTTTGGACCTATTAATACAATAGCAAAGAGGTCAGGAGCTAGATATATCATTACTGCGACTGAATACTTAACAAGATGGGCAGAAGTAGCACCAATCAAGGATTGTAGCGCAAAGACAACAACAAACTTCTTATTTGAGCAAGTGATCACCAGATTTGTATGTTACAAGATTCTGATGAGTGACCAAGGAATTCATTTTATTAATAATACCATCAAGACTATGACTGAGGAGTTTGAAGTCTATCACCAGAAGTTTACACCATATCATCCTCAGGAAAATGGAACAATAGAAGCTTTCAATAAGATTTTGGAAAATGCTTTGACTAAGATCTGCAATGTCAATAGGGATTATTGGGACTTGAAAATACCAGCATTACTATGGGCATATAGGACCACATGAAAGAAGTTGACAGGACATACACCATTCAGATTGGTGTATGGGCAGGAAGCAGTGGTGCCATTAGAATTTTAGGTACCTAGTCTACGCATAACATCAATTACCAACATGACAGAAAGAGGTGCAGTACAAGAGAGGTTAATTCAACTAATGGAAATGGAAGAGGACAGGATTCAGGTAGGAATTCACCAGGAAGTACAGAAAGCAAGGGACAAATATCGGCATGACAGACATATTAAAAAGAAGATTTTGAAGGAGGGAGACCTAGTTCTTCTCTATGAATTTTTTTTTTTAACAACCTGCTAAGTTTCGAATGCATTGGGTAGGGCCATATGAATTAAATATTGTCACGAATGGGGGATATGTGCAACTAAAACACATGGGAGGAACATAACTGAAAGGAATGACCAATGGTAGTCGACTGAAACCTTACAGGGACAATCAACCTACTAGTTCTTAAAAGTTACAATGCAGTAAGAAAGTCATGTATATAGTGTAATATAGTAGATGTTAGGAAAGAAAACTCATAAAAAGGGAAGAAAAAGGTAGAAAAATAAGAAAAAGGAAGACAAAAGTAGAAAAAACAAAATACAAAATACTGGGAAATATCGTGCGCAATAGACAATGGAATCAACGCAAGAAAAATAAAAAGTGACTATGTGACAGATTGCACCATGGGAAAAGTCACAACAGAAATGTACGACGCACCAAAAATTTACAGCACACCAGAAAACAAGCCAACAGACAAAAAAGAAAAAACCAGTCGTTGGGGTAAAAAGGCATGAATTGAGAATTTATGAAACTTAACAAAGTGTGCTCTATTCGATTTAACGCATTTATGACCATCAAAAAAGATTCTCCCAAAAGATTCAGGGAATTTATGACACCCGTATATAACTAAAATGTGGGTCAAACGAGACATATTCTGAGTTCAAAGATCGTAGCAGCCGAAGTTCAACCAAAGAAGGAAGAATTACCCACGATGGCACCTCCAAAGGTTGGTGCACCTAGCCAAATAGCACAAAAAACACGCAGTATCCAAAGGTCACTCCAGGAAACCGCTAAGGAAAAACAAGAGTTTACACATATAGAGGGAATCATCGATGTTGATGCAATTCCTTCACCACAAATCCAACCAGTGAGCGCCACACTAGTGGAGGAAGAAGGGCAGGCCCTGAAAATCGTTGGCATGTACATCAATTCACACAACAGTGCATGGGGCCATGATCCATTAGCAAAAGGAAACCGACAACAACCTTTGAGGGCTGAAGAATCCTACAAAACAAATGGCATTGAAAATGAAAGGAAAAAATATGACGGGCCAAGGCCACAACCTATGGTGTGATCCATGCAACAGGAGGAAGTGCAGCTCAAATATATCATGGGGAAATCAAAGTCAATCTAGGAAGAAAGAGAACCAGAGGTTGGGACATATAGTGTGCCAACATAGAGAAAGGGGAAACAACCCATCGCATGGTATTTGTTCAAGCATCTTGATGCTTCGATCATTTTTACGTGTATTCTAGATCGGGTGCAAGCCACACCAAGTTTACTGGGTTGTGTCAAAAGTTTACGATATGCAGACCATGATGTTTTTGACACCCAAAAAATTCTTAGAATTTGCACAACAGGTGTATATGGAACACCTGGCCATAAGGTCGTTAGGAGATCTAGTACCGCAACCAAAGCAGTGGGTGGAAGGCTTGGTAAACACATGGATTCTTAATTTGTTAGAGATTCCCCACTTCGGAAGGGGGAAAGATGTGAACAATTGCATCAAAAAATTACTAGCGGTCCTCCATGGAGGATTTTTGTGGCTGTATGAACCAATCTCCATCAATGTCTAATTAATTTTTTTCATCACAGGACTACCATAAAATGGTAAGAAGCCTGCATAGTACATGGGTGATAAACCAAGGAAAATGCACTCGCGGAAGAAATGAAGAAACATTGTGGGAAAGAAAGAGGATCACGTGGAATTATCATAAAACATATCAATGACGCAACCACCTAGATGGAAATGAAATTGATGGCATGCAAACTCTTTCAAAAATGTCACAAGGAGGAGGTCCCCGCAAGACTTGTCGCAACAACAACATAGTTTGCAAATGGCAAAATGCTCAGTTGGGCCCCATACTTACTGAATTTGTTCATATACAACTACAAGTATGTACAAGACTTGGGAATCAATTTCCACTACCCCTGGCTCATTATATTGATAGTGCTAATTGGATGGAAAGATCCTACCTACTAATATTTATGCAACATAGTAGGATGATTTTGTGGAACACGGTACACATCATTAGGAATCACTTCTGATTCCAGGCAGAGAAGTGTTAATTCCAACACTTGTGCTCGATATCTGAGGGACATGCAAGAGAATATATCCAACACATGGAGAATAGCTCCTGAGGTGGTCACACAGTACCATGGAATAGCCAACTTTAAGGCTACAGGACACAATATGTGGATCCATATGCATAAGGATCCAAACAAAGAATGGCTACAACTTTTATTTTGCATCAATGCAGAGGAAGTTGAATGGGAAATGAAAGACTGGCAGGATTACTGAAAGATCCCAGTCATCACCAAGGACATGCCCAAAGGGAAAGAAGTGGAAGCAGGGTCATCCAAGACATCTGCAGAGGGAAGCATTGTGACGAAGAAACCAACACAGTAGGTGAAGCTTGGTCCAAAGGTAGTGTAGCAGAATAAGGGCATCGCCCCAAAAAAGAACGAGTAGATAGGAAAGAAGAAAAATTCCCCCCTGTAGAAGGAACAAGGAAGGGGGGACAATGACATAGGAAAATCCTGCTGGAAACTACTCTGCAAGAGACAGGGCCACCTAAATGGCCAATCATACATACAGGTGGGCCACGCAAGAAGGCCAAGGCCCACAAACAGATCCCGGAATACACAATCACCGAGGATGATGTTGATCTAGTCGCAGAGAGAGTCTAGGATTGTACAGCAGAAGAGTATGAGGAGGTCGAGAACCAAAGAGGAAGAATAAGGAGCGATTTGGTCTACATTCAGTAAGTCCTGGAATGGATACAAGAATCCAAACTACAAGAGAGGGGAGCAAAATTGATCCCCAGAGCGACATAAGCAAGTGATAGAACCATGCAGAATGAGGAAGACACAATCCAACTCCTAGCGCAAGCAATTCCTAGCTTCCAGATAACAACAAATATGTTGCAGTTCGAGGAAGACATAACAAAGATGACATTTAAATACCTAGCGTAGGTACAATCGGTATTGGCTAAAATACCAACAAAGGCAATATACAAGATACAAGTCAGTGTCACATAGGAAGTGCAATCATGATCAAGAGAAGATATGATGGAATTGCAACTCACCAGAGATGGAAAGGATGCACTAGAAATTGTGGTAGAGCAGGTCCAGCTAGAGACACGGGAGGAGAAGAAGTGCATAGATAAATTGGAGCAGAAACTGAAGGAAGTATTCACAAAAACTCCATATAGCGCACAGGCAACCGTGAGCAGTGCTGAAGAATAGATTCAAATCATCATGCATATGCTCGAAGATTATAATAAGGAGATTGAGGAACTCAATGAAAATTTAACACCAACCACTCCTCCCAAAGTTACAATTGAAAATGAACAACAGGAAACCCTGCAAATAGAAATGATGGAAAGAGAAGCCAGAAAGGTCCCATAACTTTTTGACAGGACTGTGCAACTATGGACAATGTTGGAGGAAGACAAAAAGGTCCAATGACTAGACCAAAAAGAGGAGGAAATCATTAGTACAATGTAGAAGCTGAAGCAGTGACAAAAGGCCATGAGAATTACAGAATGATTGAAATGCACGCAGGAGATGAAGACCCTGCAGACATAATTGAAAACTGCACAGAATAACAAGAAGATCACAAGGTAAGCTCAGTTGTAACCCCCCCAGGAGAAAGCAATGAAAATAATTGTTGAACTCAAGGAGGAGAAGACAAGGATGGATCAAGATCATGTTGAGAGTGCAAAGTCTGTGAAGGAACACATCACATCGTAGAGGGTAGAGGATCTCATAGAGAAAGTTGGGCAAGCGAGATCCAAATGTGAAAAATTAGAAGGAAAGTTTCACATCTTGGCAAAGGTTGTATAGGTAGCATGCACCACCTGAGTGGCTCGAGATGAGCCACATGTTAGTGTTGGGGGGCTGTTGGGTGTAGGCCTATTTTGAGAAGGAATCATATTTTTGGTGTAGGATTATTTTTGGAGAAAGCTCTGTTTTGAGAAAGACCTAATTTTGAAGCGCAAGCAACATGTGGCAAGAAAGAAGCATGCAAAACAAGAAGGAAAAGTTGCATGGAAGATGAAAATAAATGTGGCACGCAAGTAGAAAAGCCTAACCATGATAGTTTTAGGGTTTTTTACAAGTATTGTAATGGATATAAGAAAAAAATTAGTATAAATAAGGACCTAGGAGGTCTAGGGGAGAAAGGGAAGAGGTTAGTAGAGGAAAATAGAGTTGATTATTCTAATTTTGTGGGTTGTTGATTGTAATAAGTCTTTTAGAAGAGTCGAATAATCTATTTTTGGAGGGTTAGGTCACATCATGAAGAGCCTGGTGTGATCTTGTTCACCTCACAGAGGGTTATTACCCTCATCTTGATTGTATTACTAAAGATGTAATGTGCACAGTGCAATATTTTGTAGCAGAATAAATAAAAGAGCAGAGAAGCCAGATCTTTGTGGACATAGCTCGAAGAGGGGGTGAACCATGGTAAACTTTGCGTTATGCGTGATTATCAATGAATGTTTACTTTATGTTGATCATTATCTTATGAACAAATGGTTTATTAGAAATATCAACATGCATGCATAGGTTTAAAGATGAATAAATCATAGAAGTACTTGAATAATTAACAAGGATAATGCATAAGGAAGAAAGAACAAAATCACAGATCACCACTCATTCCTAGACTGCAAACACCTGGGTATTGTAGTCACCCATAAAATCTATCTTGGGTGAGACTGCATTGTGCACCCTATGTGTAGTGTTGCCTTCTAGTTTACCAAGAGGGCCAATAGTTTTTGGGGGTTTTTTTGGAACCCTATTGAGATCCACACTTGGGTCAGCCCAAGAAGAAGAGAAAGAATAACCAACATAAGGTTCAGGATACCATGAGAGATAGTGACCTATAAAGGAACACATTTCACATCATGGCTTGTTAGAGACCTAATGGACAAATAAAATATCAAGAATAAATTAACAACACCATATCACCCACATGAAAATGGACAAGTAGAGGGGACTAATAATATCCTTAAGATAATTGTCACCAAAACTGTCAGACTGTATCTCGAGGATTGGGTTTATAGACTCCCCGAAGCTTTATGGGCCTACATAACCACCTATAGAACTACTACATGATGCACACATTATGAGTTAGTATATGGGAAAAGAGTACTACTTCCCATTGAAACATAAATCCAGACACTTAGGACAATAGTACAACTTGGGTTGTACTTATCAGAAGCTCATAAACAAAGAATGTGTCAAATTAACAAGTTGGATGAACTATGACAGGATTCCCTACACTGATCCATAGTGATAAAAAATCAAAGGGTTATATGGAACGAAAAATTTATCAAGAAAAAGAAGTTCAAAGTTGGAGACTGGGAATTGCTACTTGATTCCAAGTTCAAGGATTTTAGGGGGCAATTTTGCACCAGATGGCTCAATCCATATGAGATTGATACATTGTATGATAGTGGGACCATCAAACTATGTACCTGTTGACGGGCATATGTGACACATCATCAACTGGAAGGATAGATCTGGTCCAAAGTTGTATAATTAACCCAAGTCGTTTGGTGTGATCTATCCCGACGGGTTTAATGGCTCTATTAGCCAACTAAGGTCCTAAAATAATGAAATAAAATAAACTACCCTAAAGCTATAACTACGATACTATGTATACGAATCTAATTATTTACAAATGCTAAACATAAACATAAATATGAACATGTGATTATGAACAAGATATTTACAATTTTCAAGTTTTGGTGGATGTCTTGTGAAATCAATGTTTTTGTAATTGTTTACGAAGTAGATAAAGAAAGCACATATTTTTTCTTTATTTTTTGTTTAATAATTTAAAATATAAGAAATCAAACGATACTAATAAAACATGATCTGAAACAAGAACAGAATAATAGTCACAACCAATTTAAATTGTCTTATTTCACTAATGAATAAAATAATAGAAATTGAATGCAAATAAAACTAACCTGGGATTAGTCTCATACTGTGTCTATATCCTTGTATAGTTCAAACTTCCAGCTATCTTTCCTGTGAGAGAAATATGTAACAGGCTTGTGCTAACATCTCTAGAAAAAACTCAAGGTATTTTTTGGGAGCAAGGATATAAAAACAGGGTGATAAACATATAAATCAAGTGACCTTGTATTGATGAATGTTTACAGTAAAAGAAATTTTCATGTGAAACATTCATATGATACATCAACTTAACATCAAGCATAAATCTATGATATTAAAGAGAAATAATGATCACATATATAATATATGAAACAACAAGTTATAGACAAAATTTAAAACGCTGAATAAAATGAAACACTACATGCTAATGAGGCTAAAGTTGTATAACATGTTAATATTGCATAATATAAGAGGCAAAACATAAATGGAACAGTGTCACGCTGGTCTAAAGCCAAAATTTGAACAACTTGTCCATATAGTCTATGGGAATTACATGTCCATAATGCGTTCCAAAAAGGATCCTTTCACTAACAAAAATGAACCGTATTTAAAGTAATCTAGGATCCAAATACTCATATCTCATAGGATAGAGTTGAATCTCCCAAAATAAAGTAATATTACAAAATTAGTGGATTGGAAACCACTCACAACAGAGTTGGTTTATTAAAAAATTAAATCAATGTTTTTATAAAACATAAAGAAAGAGAAACTACTAATCATTTAGGTGTATAATTGAAAATATTTCCTCCAAGTAATCAGCAGTAGAATCTCCCATTTCCTGATAATAGCAAACCAATTTGATAAATTAGAAAAACAATTTATAATAACTTGTTTTTATTAAAAGAGACTTGGCTACATAATCGAAGATTCTGTAGCCAGTCTTTATTTTAGTAAATGAAATCACAATTCAAAACTACTTATTTCAACTTAGATAACAAAATTACAACAAAACGTTTTACCATTAAAAATCTACCAAAGAGGGATAAGACAGTTCAGAGTTTATAATTGCCTTGACACTGATCATATTCTTAATGACTATGTTTCCATATCTCTTGATACGTTTAGTCTCTGTCTCTGCATGTGCGTTGAGATCAAGGTTTTCTTGCTTCAACATATCGTTCTCAGCAGTTAAATATTTGGTCCGGGCATGTAAGAGAGGAACGTTTGTATAGTAATGCTCAACCCAATGGAGACAACCATCACAATGTACATGGGAGATGGTAGATCGACGAGGGACACAATCGACCAAGGGGGCTTCCTTCTTACCTGTTGTTTGCTCTAGATCTTTCCTAATACCCAAGAATCCTTCTTTACCCTTAAGGCATGGAGGTAAATTTGTCACGAAATCATATGGTTCAGTATGAATGATAACCTCCCTCCTAGAACCCTGAAATTTTGGATCTTCTCGAACTAGAAAATCCTCTATCTCAGGATCTGAACCCTCATCGATCTCGATCGGATCGATCAAGCTCAAATGAGTATTGTTTCAGTTCCTTAGTTTCCTAGAGAATAGGTGACCAACCTTCTTATTCTTGAAACCCAAATCTGTGCACTGTCGTTTTGTTCCTTTACAAAGTTTCTTGGCATTAGACTTAACATTAACGTTCAAGATAGCATCACCCATAGGCACAAGAGGATCATTTCCCTTCAATTCATCAATCACTTGCTCTAGAAATGTTGTAGGTGAAAACCTACATGGCGATCCTTTATCTGCGGGGTTTTATCAGTAAAATCTGGTTCATTAATTGGATTACCGAAATGGTCTTCAACCACTGGGTTATCTGAGTTAGGATTTGCAATTAAACGAGAGTTTGATGTAGGATCATCCTAGTCGAAGCCATTCCTCATCAAACAGATCTCCCAACTGTCACCTATGGTCGATAGATGATACATCAACAAGATTTTAACCAATCCATGGTGGAAGAGGCTCAAATTGATACCCTGTCATTTGTAACGCTTGGACATCTTATAGAGACTCATCAATAAGAAAAAGGGCATATCTAAATTGAAACCTATGAAATTCATGAGCAAACAGATATGGTAGAGAAAGACCAGTCTGTATCGACCTTCGCAAGTAACAAATTGTTTCATAATTAACAATAAACTATTCCATCTAGGTTTTAACTGAGCGATAGGAATACCTTTTACACAACAGTTGGTTTTTCGGGAGATCATAAACAAATTCCAATGGACTTATTCTATCCTATTGTTTTTAAACTATCTCTCACCCTTTGATGGGAGCTCTGTTGCTTTGTTGACAAAATATTCTGTCAATTCTAACTGTATGTCTCCAATCTTAGCTCTGAACCCGTCAAAGGTTCATGCGAAGGCTTCTGCTACCTGAAGATTATAACCCTCGATTATTTTGAGGAATACATCCCAACAATGCCTCTTTAGGTCATCGATAGCATCATCATGGGATAATAAGGCTTGGCATCCGTTCAGCTCTATGTGAACAACGGTCTTCGTGACCACTGTAACCAGGATGCAACAAAGATCACTCAGAATAGTTTTAGGTTCCAATCGTGCAAGCAACAGAAACAAGTCTGAATGGAGAGTGGAAACACAAAAATAGCAGAGCCTGTGGGTTATCATAACTTAGATAGTGAGAACAAAAACCAGAGGGTTCATTGTATTCCTTACCATCTCTCGTGATGAGTGCCAAAACTACAGAGTACAAAACCCTGTGCAAATAATGAATAGCTTCATTAATGTTTTGAGACAGCAAGGTAAGGTGAAAATGCAAGTACATCAGGTCTGTACTCATTGGTATGAATGTTTATACGACCATTGAAATCATGAGAAGAATATCAAAAATTGACCAAGGATCTTCATGTATGAAAATAATTTGACAATGAAATATCGAACCATTGAATTCATAAGGACCACATTAAAACAAAAAAATCGATAACGGATTAAGAAACCATTTCATAAGATTTGAAATTCAATTACATATGGATGGATTTTTAAAAGATATTTCTAAGATACAAATTTATCAAGCCAAGTTTTATGTTTAATTCATGCTTACAGTCATGAATTAAAAATAAAATAAATGAAAATGAAAGTAATAAAGAATTCAATAAGGTAAGCTTTAATCCAACAATCATTTTGAAAATTAGAAAAATGTTTACAAATTTGAGGTGATGGCAGCTACGGAAAAGTGTAATGTCTTTCGATCATGTTAAATATCAAAATCATGTGTGGTTGCGATGTACTGGGTGAATGAGTTATCTCTACATCACCAGAAAATTCATGTTAGGGTGAACCAAAAAGAATGAATTTTTAAGAAACAGTTGACAGCAGGTCAAGCATCCAGATCACAACTCAGAAAATAATGTAGTCTAGCATCAGATGTGTTTCTGTAAAAAATGCAATATGGTATCAAATCTAGATTACAAGCGAAACGATGTCTAGGCAACCGACTCTGATACTATTGGCAGGGCCACTGCTACCAGCAGACTTCCATAGCCTATGCAGGGATGTCTTTTAACCCACTCTAACACCTATGTCCTATCCAAGAGTCATCCATTCATGATAAAGAACATCTTTACTTYTGATCAATTCAAAAGGACATACCTGAAAAWTTTCTTAAACYCGACATTGCTTCGCATCCAGCRGGCCTGTTCTATACCYCGACRAAGTTTCCTTGGCATCATGSATGCATTTACCCACTKCCAGYARACATGTTCAGTGTCTCRRTAGGTTTACAGACACTTCCCACACCTTTCAGTGCTTTCAACTCTCTAGAATTTGTTTACAAATTTGAGAAACTTTACGATATTCAAGAGAGCGGGGTGATGCTGAAAATCTCAGATTTTCAAAACAAAACTTGATCTTTTACAACTCATTTTCTCATTTGATGACCTTCATCATGATCTAGAAACTTATATTTCTGTTAAGAAACCATCTCGAGGACAAGAAAGTATAATCGAGTTGTTTTCCTTAAAATAGGGACAGCGTTAAGATTTTTGTTAATGATAATCGTGTCTTCTCGTAACTTTAGAGAGAAATCAGGAACACTATTTTGAACATGAATTTACTTCTGTTGATCTGAGTTTTAGCATTCACAGCACTCGTGCTTCGAGGAGTTGTCACTTGTTTCTAATGAATGAAAATTCTGATTTCCCTTCCACAAATGAAATGGTGACTCAGACATCATAATTTGAAAATAAATTAAAATCAGGTAAAATGAAAAGAACCAAAATAAAAAATAAAAAATAAAAAAGAAAAATAAAAATAAAAAAACAATATGTAAAAAAGGTGGATCTGAAATCATTAGGTTAAATACCCTTTGAGAGCCTGGCCATTCACTGGGAAAGTGTCTGGTTATCCCTCCAAATTATGCATATGGAAAGAGCTGGGACCCAATTTTTCAAAAATTACAAATGGTCCCAACCATAGATTCTGGAACTTGGTGTGTTCCCCCTTTCCCTCGTGAGCTTTGTCCCACTTGAGAACCAAGTCTCCGACATCAAAATTCATATATAAAGAAGAATTTGAATCAAACCATCTTTTTACAATTTGTTTATGCTGATCTAGTTTCTGCTTTGCTTGTGTTCTCACTTCCTCTAGTTTCAATAAGGTGTTTATTCGATTTTCTAGAGGAGGGCACTCCTCTTCTTGAACTTTATGCGACAGTTGCAGTGAGGGAAGTAAAACATGCGGAGGTAGAATTGCTTCTCTTCCATAGACGAGAAAGAAAGGGGAATTACCAACAGATGCTTTTGGGGTTACCCTATCATCCCAAAGTGCATTATACAGTGCATTGTGCCAATTTTTTTTATTTTCTGAAACTATCCTTTTAATAATATTGATTAAATTTTTGTTCGTTTATTTTTCTAGGTCATTTCCTTGAGGGTAGTAGCTTGCAGAATACTTCAGTTTAATCCCTTTTTACAAATAAAAAATGTTCATGTCAAGGGATAAAAGGTAAGAGGCGTTATCAAAGACCAGACATTCGGGAATGCTGAATTGAGCGATGATATGAGAGTTTAGGAAAGATACTACCTGATTTGTGTTCACCACTTTCAAAGGTACAGCCTCAGAGCATCTAGTAAAATAATCCATTGGTGTAAGGATACACTTGTGTTGCTGCGAAGAAGAAGGATTAATTGGTCCTATGATGTCAAGGACCCATTGATGAAAAGGAGAATCTACAGTAACATGTTGCAAAGGGAATGTTTCCTTTTTCACCCATCCTGCAGCGTTTTGGTAAATTATGCATTTACAATACAGCGCATGGGAATCTTTAAACAAAGTGGGCCAATAATACCCATCTCTTACCACTTTGTGAGTAGTGGTATCTCCACCAAAGTGACCACCAAATTCACCTGCATGAAGTTCAGATAGCACTTTCTCCGACTCTTCCTTTTCTAAACAACGCATAAGAACACCATCAAATTTCTTTCAAAAATAATACATCATTGATTAACTGGAAAGACGCAGATTTTAGCCTAAGTGCTCTTCTATTTTTAGGATCAATATTACGGGGAGTAGATCCATGTTTCAAATAAAATTTAATGTTCTCATACCAAGAATTGACAGTAGCTTGTGCACAACTAATTTGTTTTTCATTATGTTGATTTACAGTTAAGGTGTTGATCTGACTTTCATGTTCTTCAACTGAATCAACTACTAGTTTACATAGGACTTGACCTCTAACAATTTGTGCAGGGTTTATTTCGAGCTCATATTCCTATAATGACGTCATCTAATTTTCCCTTTTATCACCCAGTTCTTTTTGTACTAACAAGTTTCTTACAGCTGGGTAAGGAACGATAACCTTGGTTCTGGATTTCAGTAGGTATGACCGGAAGTGTTTCACTACTTTAAAAA
>JASDQU010515258.1:25740-49753 GCA_032191745.1 Picea mariana | reverse complement strand
GAAAAATGAGAATGTTCATGTACTTACCCACGCTTTTATATTTATTCCCTTCAATGAAAAATGAGAGGGTTGATTGATTAGGTAGTTGATTTTTCAA
Organism: Picea mariana; assembly: GCA_032191745.1. Classification (NCBI taxonomy): domain Eukaryota; kingdom Viridiplantae; phylum Streptophyta; class Pinopsida; order Pinales; family Pinaceae; genus Picea; species Picea mariana. The sequence continues at coordinate 49,656 of JASDQU010515258.1, read as the reverse complement.
AGATCCATGATAAGATGTATATGGTGGGAACATCACACTTCGTAGTTATAGTCATAGATTTGATTTATACTTACCCATGCTTTTATATTTATTCCCTTCAATGAGAAATGAGAGGGTCGACAAATGAGAGGGTCGCTTGATTAAGGCCTGGATTTTTCAAGGATCCACGATAAGATGTATACCATAAAATGTCTATGGTGGAAACATTAAAGTTGATTTTATAAAAAAAATATTTTTTTAATCACAAAGCTAGTTAATTTCTTGATCATGTGTATATAATGTTTTTATTTTATATTTAAAAAAAACAAAACAAAACGTGTATATAAAAAATGAGAGGATTGATTGATTAGCTAGTTGATTTTTCATGAAAGTTTTTTAATGACAAAGCTAGCTCACCTTTTGAGAAATTCTTTTTTTCAATTCAAAGTGATCATTTTCCATATTTATTTAACTGTATTTAATGTCAAAATACAAAATGTATATATGATGTTCTTTATTTTATTATATTCTGTTTTAGAATACAAAATGTGTATATAAAAAATGAGAGGGTTGATTAATTAGGTAACTGATTTTTTAAAAAATATTTTTCACTCAGTCACAAAGTTAGCTTATCTTTTGAGAACGGAAATTTCTTTTTCAATTCAAAATAATCATTTTCTATGTTTATTTTATTGTATTTTATGTATAAATACAAAATGTATATACGATGTTCTTTATTTTATTTTTAAAAATAAAATGTGTATATAAAAAATGAGAAGGTTGATTAGTTAGGTAGTCGATTTTTTTGGCAAACTCATCCTTGTGAAATTCTTTTCTCAATTTATATCATTTTCCATGTTTATTTTATTATATTTTATGTTTAGATGGAAAATGTGTATATGATGTTATTTATTTTATTATATTTGATGTCTATATACAAAATGTGTATAAAATTAAAGGTAAACCTAATAAGTTTAGTTTTTTTTTTAAAGAATACATATATTTTATTATAATGATCAATATACTTTATTATTAAATAATAATAAAAAGTTTATTTTTTTAAGAAATAAATATATTTTATTATAATAATGAATATACTTTATTATTAAATGATATTTTCAATGTTTATTTAATATATTTTACATTATAAATCAATAATATTGATAATTAATTTGTAAATACATATTTTTACACTTGAAAATCAATGCATATATAATAAGCTCATGGATAATTATTTAGAAAAATAAATAGATTCTTTCACATCAATCCATATATAATAAGTTAATATTTTATTATTTGAATAAATAAATAAATTCTTATATTAAGCTTAACAAATTAATTTATTTTTATATAATTAAAATAAATAAATTTATTTATAAAAAAATCATATATCCGTATTCTTTACATATACAAGCTCTTTAATTTAGCAGTCAAGCATGGATTTCCTAAACTCTGGAAGCAAAGCCTCGTTGTTCTTATTTTTAAAAATGGGGATAAAAATGTTCCCTCTAATTATAGGACCATTATGATTAGCTCGATTTTAGCCAAGCTTTGTGGAATTATTTTGGAAAAGAAGATTAGCTTTTGGCTAGAAAGTCACGGTAAAAGAGCTAAAGTCGGGCTAGGTTTAGGAGATATCATTCAAATGTGGACCATCTTGTTACCTTTAGGATCATTGCAGAGGAGTTTCACAATACTAAAACCAATCTTTTTTGTTGACTTTAGAAAAACTTTTGACATGGTTTCTAGGAAAAACCTTTGGAATAGGTTGGAAGAGATAAAAGTGCCTCTTGAGTTGAGGGCTGCTGCAATAAGGATGTATGAGAATGTTATTGCTAAGTTTAAAAACACTGAGGGCTGGTCGAAAGAGATTAACTGCAATATTGGAGTCAAACAAGGTTGTCCCTTGTCCCCTACCCTTTTTGGCATATACATTGACAAGTTAGAAGATTGTTTGGAAAAACCAAGTTGTGTCGACCCTACTCTCACTGGTATAGTCATCAATCTTCTTCTTTATGCTGATGACATCATTCTTATGGCAAGGATTCCCCATGAGCTTGAAAACCAACTAAGAATCGTCAAGGACTTTTGCTCCAACATGGGTATGATTGTTAATACTGATAAGACTAAGGTCATGATTATTAAATCCAATAAAATCACTTATGATACCTTCGTATATGACAACAACAACTTGGAGGAAGTGACTTCATAGAAATATCTTGGAATTGATATTCACCACAAGCTCAACTAGAATTATAGCATTGAGAAAAGGATTATTGGGGAATGGAAAACTTATTATGGGCTTGAAAACAATTGTAATTCAACCAATATTTCGATTTGGGATAAGAAGAAACTCCTTTTTGAGACGCTCATTCCACCCGTTATTCTTTATGGATGTGAAGTTTGGGGCTTTAGTATCTCTCGTGAATCCTGGAGAAAGATAAAGAAAATACAAAAGAATTTTATAACCTATAATCTCAAAATTAAAGGAAATACACCCTATCCCATCCTCCTCTTAGAAACAAGCCTCTCCCCAATTGAGAGCACAACTATGAATAGATACCTAATGTATAAGAACAAGTTAAACAACATGGAAGATGAGAGGCTTCCTAGAATTGCTTCAAAATCGAGCCGTAACCACCATCAACTCAAGCAAGGATGGCATAAAGATGCCCAGTCTTGACTAAACTATTGGGGAATCATGGAAGACACCATTTTGCAGAATAAAGATACGATTAAAAATATCATCAAATCAAAATCTAAGGAGAAAATGTGGTGTGATCAAGAGTTAAAGGAAAAAACAAAGTTAAGGTATTATAAGGATGTAATCAACCATAATATAGAATATCAAAATTATCTATTTGTTTTGACGAGTGTGAAGAAAAAAATAAGCATTGTTAAGATAAGAAAAAATTCTCACGAGCTCCATAGTGAAATTGGCGGTTGGTCAATTCCTAAAATGCCATGGGATGAAAAAGTCTCTCACCTTTGTGACACTAAGAAGGTTGAATATGAAAAACACTTTCTCTTAGATTGTCCATCCTATACCCATATTAGATCTCATTTTTAAAATATTTGTCACACTACCAACCTTCCTAACCTCTTAACTCAACAAAACTATGGTGATCCTGGAAATCTTCTCTTAATTCTTTTAGAGAATAGAAATAAAATTCTAAAGAATTACAAGTAATTACTTACCCTCTCAAGGTACGATAGAACAATTCGGTCTTAGTGGACGTTAATCATCATCATCAAATGTGAACATTTAGCTAGTGTAATATGATGTAAATCTCATCTTTTGGTGAAGTGAATATCACAATAGTCTTCCGTTTAATGCAACAAAATATAAAGGAACTTATGGAGAGAGTTGTATAATTATAAATTACTTTAGTTTTGAATGTAATTTTTTTTCATTTATTATTTTGAAATAAATATCTTATTTTTTAATTTTTATCTTTATTATGTATTTATATAGATTTAATTTTATTTTATTTTTTCTTCAATATCTTCTAAATTTACTTCAATATTTAACTTTGCTACATATTATCAACTAACAATCTAAAACATTACAAAATAAATCAATCATTGTATTGAATATTTGTCAATATTGCATCTTTTATAAACTTAACACTAAAAATAGAAAACCAATCCATATATATGAACAATTAAATTAAATGTTTTAAGATTTATGTGAGAAAAGTGTTTGACAAATTGTTCAACACCATCAAATTCACCATCAATAAAATAGCAAAGAGAATATTTATCTTTGAGCCTTCATATGAGAGTTTTTGTGCCTCATCAATAAGACATAGACCATGAAAATTATGAAAGTTACTATCCATTAAAAGCAAAGGTGTCTTGGATCAAGCTATTTGTCATACCATTCTCATTTATATAAGTATCATATTCTTCCATAAGATCAACTTCATCGTCATTGGATCCATCTCCACCAACCTGAACACCAATATTTGTATTACAAATTGGTGCATATTTAGGCAATTCAAGACTAGGATGCTTTATTTTTATAACTGCAAACAATCAAACATTTTTAGTATATAACAACTATTAAAATGGTAGAAAGTTTTTATGTCAAGAATAGTGCATGTTATGAATAACTTAGTAATGGGAAACATTGGTTTTCCTCCCCTTCAAATAACTTAGCAATCAAATAAGAAGGTAGAATAAGAGACTTGTTATTAGTGTGGCAAACTATGACATATTGAGCAATATTGCTAGAAGAGTATCATTGGCCTTGACGAGAATTTTAAGAGGATTAAACGTGATAAAATTATGCTCGATAATCGAAGATCATGTGAGAGGAATATGCTCGATAATCGAAGATCATGTGAGAGGAAGATAATGAAGAGATACATGATAAAATATGTAAACTGTGGGAACATCATAACTTGTAGTTATATTGATAGATTTGATATTTTCATTGCTAATGTATTTAGCTAAGATTTTATATTTATTACCTTAAACGAAAAATGAAAGTGAGAGGATTTATTAGGTAGGTTTTTTTTTTTACAATATTTTTTTCCCTTTTCAATTACAAAGTTGCAAAGCTAGTTTATTTAAAAAAAAAATTACAAAGTTGCAAAGCTAGTTAATCTGAGAAATTATTTTCTCAATTCAAAGTGATTACTTTCCATGTTTATTTTAAAATATTTTATGTTTATATGAAAAAAGTATATATAATTATAACATCATACATAATAATTTTATTTTTTTTGTTTTTTTATTTTTAAAATATTAGGTTTAAATTTAAAGGAGGTTAAGTATGTACACCTTCGTAGATCTTAGCAGTCAAGTCGTTGCGTTGAGTTGATCCCTCATCCCACAAATAAGGAGGTCTCATTCACCAATTTGATGTCGATCTTGGTTGTATTATTATTATTATTATTATTATTATTATTTTATAAGTTTGACAATTGGTTTGGACAGTTGGTTGTCATTGATGTCAACCCTTGGAGAGTAATCTTGGAGATTGATGTCAACCCTTGGATAGGTCCAAATATATTGGAAAGTTGATTGACATTTGTATGATCGAGATTGATGATGAGTTGGTTGGGTATATTTGATGTAGTCTACATGTAGCCCTGAAGGTGTGGCTATGGGGCCCGAAGTTGATTAAGGAATATGGACATGAAGGACAATGAAATTGCAGGTAATATTATCATAGATGGATAGTACACATTGTGTCATTTCTGGTGATATGTGAAATTCCATGTGGTTCCTCACAGTTAGGGAGATTTGGCCTTGTAAAGTTGGAATCCTGAAAGAGTGCTCAAGAAGCCCCTAGTTGGTTACAAGTCTTGGTGAAAGGGTAAAGTGGTTGTAACAAGAAACCCATAAAATAAGGAAAGAGGTTACCTAACACAATTATCAATACACCTCAAAGAGTCTCTCATTTTTACACACACACTAAAAATTGAATATCTATCTTGTGAATGATATGGTCTAGTATTGTGATATTTTGGCTAGTTTGTGACTACATTTTTCTGAGGCAGCGAAGGAGTCTGAAGGAGTGAAAGTTTTGGAGTTGCAGAAAAATGGAAACCCTAGTTTTCTAAGGTTATATGCCGACTGCATAAGGACATGCCACATACATATGCGAGCTGTAGGAGCACATGTTGTGTACATCCGTAGGCTGTAGGAGGGCATGTTTCATATTTGAGGCAAAGCTTTGAAGAAGAATGGTTGGTTGAGCAACAAGGTTTGATGGTACAACATAGTTGCTATAGAATCTCAGATGGTATGCTTCAAGTTTTCACAACTAAAGGTATGTCTTTTTTTTTTTTTTTTTGAGGCTTGTATATTGGATGGTATGGAACATGCTTAAGGCATGTCTTGGAGGCACTTGATGGTACATGATTGCATATGGTTGAGGTGAAATTGTTACATGCTTGAGACATACTATTGGTACTTGATATATGGTTGTTATGGTTCATTGTTAGAGGAACATCTTTGTAATATTGGCATATACTTGAGGCTTATCTTATGGTACATGGGATGATTGAGAGTAATATGGCATATGGTTGAGATACATTTCATGGTATATGGTATGGTACAAGTGTTGATGTACATGGTTGGAACATTGTATGGTACATGATATGGTATATGATTGGTACATGGTATGGTGTTTATGTACATGGTTGATACATGGTATGGTACATACTTGGTATACACGGTTTATGGTTGAGGCTTATGGTACAGGTTGAGGTGCATGGTTGATGCACGGTTTGGTATAGGTTTTGGTGCATGATTGATTCACTTGTTGTGATACATGTTGTGGTACATGGTTGATTCTTGGTATGATACATGTTGATGGTTTGGTATATTTTTTGGTACATGGTTGAGACACATATCTTGTGATGGTATGTTGGTGATCTTGGCACAATCTTGGTAGAGGCATGTGTTTGTGATGTTGGATATTTAGCTGAGAGGTGTCCTAGGTATATGATCCATGTGAAAGGATCTGGTTGAGTATCGGTGACAGTGATAGGTTGACAGGTTACAAGTTGATGGGACAATGATAGTGGAAATGACATTGGCAGTGATAGTGGCGATGGTTATGGTAGTGGCAGTTGGTATAAACTTGTACTTCAGGGAGACAAGACGGGGCAAGGAAAGGGGGCTGTATCCTCCTTCCAGTTGGTGCTAGAGAATCAGGGAGTTGGACCTTCCTTTAGGTTGGAGCCTAAGAACTAGGTGGTTATAGACACCTTCCGGTTAGAGCCAGAGAACCCAGAGGGTTGTAGCCTCCTTCTAGTTGGAGACATAGAATTAATGGAGTTGTAGCTTCCTTCAGGTTGGAGCTTGTAAATAGGGTGTTGTGGCCTCCTTTTAGTTGCAATGAGAGAATTGGGAAGTCGGTGCTTCCTATGAATGAATTCTTGATATTTATAAGAAAACATTCCATGGTTTTCTCCCATTTGGGTTTCCACATAAATATTGGTGTACTGTGTATTTGATGTGATGATGTTGTTATTTTTTTATGTTTATATGCTCATGATATATTGATGATAAACTGTTGAACATTGTTGATAAAGTGAAATAATATATATTGTGGTTAAAAGTGGTATAAAGTGCTCATACTAATTCACCCCCCCCCTCTCAGTATTCCAACAATTGGTATCAAAGTCAGTTCCTTCATGAAGAAGTCTAATCACTAAAAGGAGATTATGGAATACAATGAGAATGGAGTACTAATGTTTGATGGTCAGAGTGGTCTAGTGCATGGGATATGGAAAAGAAGAACAAAAACATTTTTGGAGGAAAAGGGATATGACATTTGGCATTTAGTTGTTACAATATATAATGCTTCAAAGAAACCAAAGACTGCAACCAAGAAGGAATTGAAGAAGAACAACAAAATAAAAATGGATTTCATCATGGAAGGATTACCTGATTCAATAAAGGCCAAAGTGCGAAAATGTTCATCAAGTAAAGAACTTTGGGATAAGCTACACAATATCTATTCTTCTCCCATCATAGAGTCAAATATTTCTAAAGAATATATAGGTACAAAACAATAGGTAAGATGCTCATCATGTCAGACAGATTAAGAAGAAGAAGAGTTTGTAATCAACAGAAGTGAGTTATTTTGTTTTAATTGTGAAGAGCACATACATCTTGAAATTGAATTCCCTTGTTTGAATATTGGAAGTGATGAGAAAAAAAATCCCAATGAAACAGAAGACAACCATAAAATTGAAAAGGAAAATAATCATGAAGAAGAATTTAGTCAAGAATAAAGAGAACTTTAAGATGAAATAATCACATTGAAGATCCAACTTAAAGAAGCAAGGAGAATAGAAGAAGTCATGAGGAATCATATGTTGAATAGAGAAGAATCTGAGAGCACCAACTCCAAAGAAATTGAGTAGATGATCATGATGTTAAAGGGTCAACTAAAAGAAACGAGAAGGACTGGAGAAAACCTTGAGTATCAGAAGCAGTGTTTGGAAATCAAAATAGCAACACAGAAGGAAGAAGAAAAAAAGAGAGAGAATATATTGATATATCATCTTAAGAAAATAGTTGAGGCCTTAAATCACCTCGAAGGAAAATTTTGTCAAGAAGAGAGAAGACTTGAAAAAGAAATCATCTCCTTGAATATCCAACTTGAAGAAGCAAAGAGGATGGAAGAAGTCACGAAGAGTCGGATGATGACAAAAGAAGAATAGGTTGAGAAGCTTGAAGAAGAAGTTGTCATACTAAGAGTCAAAGTCATCAAGCTCAGCATGAATATTGAATAGAGAGAAACATCCACATCATCCATAGATAATGTCGAAGAGAATCCCTCCAGGTTGCTAGAAAAGAAGAATGAAGAAAATAGTACGTGTTATGCAGAGGTACTCAAAGGAAGGAATCATGGCCAACAAGAATAAAAGAATAATGAGTATAATAGAGAAACATATTCAACGAGACTTACCACATCCAGTAAACAAAGAAGATTAAACCATAATGAAGGAATCCAAAGAAGAAAATATCATGATCATCTAAGACATGAATTCAAAAAGGCTACACCATAAAGAAAATCATTCACTTCTAGGTATGTGAATGTCTTCTATGGTCATTGTTTTTATTGTACTAACTTTGGACATAAGGTTTCATATTGCAAGGCTTATGGAAGAAATGTTCAAACAAAAAAATATTATGTGGCCCCACATGACATTGAATGTTACAAGTTCCATAACTATGGATAGAGATGGATTCATGAGATTCTTAATAGGTACATGAAACATGGGTCAGATACATAGTAACATATTTACAATTGGAATTAGTGGAATCAGTTGGATTCAATTGGTCATAGAAAGGAAAGTGGTGAAAGGAACAATAGAACAAGGAAAGCGAAACTGTCAGCATAAGCTATATCATCAGAATGACATTGTTGAAAAGTATGGTCAAGTGAACATGACAAGTAAATGAAGAAATCAAATTTTGAATGCTTTTTATATATGTCAGTGAAATTCAAGAGTAAGCACCAATGGACAATAAAAAACACTAGAAGAGAGGAAAGGAAACATATGCATCCTACAAAAATGTCAAGGGAAGAAAAATCATTCGAGAGAGAGATCCATAAAGGAATATTAGTAGCATACAGACATGGGGACATACCCACGGGGGAGCTAATTATTTTACCCATGATTGATTACAACATGTACAATATAAGGAGGAGACAAATCGATAGGGGGAGTTACCCTTTTGGTCAAAGAGGGAGAGAAATAACAAAGGCATGAAGAGAGGGGGTGCATTCCCAAGGAGAAATACTGATCCAGATTATTTTTAGCATGAAATGAGAGCGGAGATATAACACATAAATATACAAATATATTGAAAGAGTGACAATAATATAATGGAGATATATCAGAAATATAACAAGAGGCACATATATACATTATTACACAATTTCTATTAGTGAGAGAAATGTACAAAACTGTAAAAATACAGAGTGAAAGACTCGCTAGAATGGTGGAAGCTTATCTCTGAGAAGAGATGTGATAGATACTCACATTCGAAGGAAGAAGCTTTTACAATGAGGCTCCAAAGTCCTTTTTATCATAAAGAAAATCCAAAACCCTAACCCCGGAAGATGAAAATCCAATAGTTTTGTGGATCCCGTTTTGGGTAGTTTGGTATATCGACTTCTCGGGGGCGTAACTTTGGCATACAGTGTTCATTTTGGGTGCACAATAGATCGTTGGAAATTTATACCTGAGGACTACACATGTTGTCATCACACTTTGTCTAAAGACTATAGTGTGAATGTGGTGAGCCCTGAAAACATTGTTTAGAGCCTCAAAACGACCCCGGAAGTTCGAGACTAGAAAACTAGAAAAAAAACTGCCAAGGTGGAAGATTGTTTTTCGAGCCAGTGGAATAGGTGGGTGGCCACCGATATCCACCTGGATCAATCATCCCTCCTTAGGTAGCAATGGTCTCCATTGCACTGAGTTCTTGGGGGAGAGGGGGAAGCGTTTGCTGAACCTGAACCTTGGTGACTTGCTTGCCTTGCTGGAGAAGTTGTGTTGCTTAGTTTGTTGAAGGTTGTCACGTACCTGTTGTTGGTGGGGTTGAATCTGTTCAACCAGTAGAGCTACATGAGATGACTGTGTGTAGAAGGAATCTTTGTGCTTTTCTACAACCTCGTCGACCTGCTTCCGTTGGATAGAAGGTGCTTGGGCCAAGGCTATAGTTGTTGCAATGTCCTTCTATTCACCTTTTGAGCAGATTGTGAAGAAGCTAAATTTTGTAGTATGAGATACTACCTTGCGACACTGTTTAGGTGGGACAATAGTTGGAACTACCTCTGGTATTGTATATATATGACCCCCCATAGTAGCAATGAAACTACGGGGTTGAAACTCATAAACAACATGGCACTTCCACATATATGGTTGGCCTAGAAGAACATCCCAGACATCTAGCGGGGAAACAACACATAATACCTCATACTTGAAGGGATGGATGTCGTATGCCAATCGACACTATTTGTTGACACAGAGATCTCATCCCTCGTGAAGCCACTCGATGTTTTATGGCTGCTGATGTGGTGTTGTCGACAATCCCAACTGTTTGATGACCTCTACTGAGATGAGGTTCTTATGTCTTCCACTATCAAAAATAAAATGCAGAGGGGCCCCCTTCACCCACATTTGTGAATGAAAAATGCGCTCCCCCTCTTCAGGATCTGTTGGTTCTTCTGGTTGAATTGATGTGGTCATGACAATAACAATGGGTTATGTGTCGATGAGCTGTCTTCTATCAATATTTTCTGAATCAGATTCTGAATCATGGTTTAGATCCTTGACTTTGATCTTGGTCACCAATGACTTTTTTGAGCAACATTTATCGGTGTTGTGCTAGGGGCTTTTGTGGAAATCACACCATTTTCCATTGTCCTTCTTCCTCTTTCCATTGCCCTTCTTTTCTTGTGTCTTGGATTGTTTTTCTGAAGGCTAGTTGCTAGTTCCTTCTTTACCATACTTTGGTTGTTGCATATTTTCAGACTCGATCTACCTCTTGTTCTGGTGCTTAAATTTCTGCTCGATTTTAACAACATATCGATAAGAAACACTGAGTGATGATATGTCTAGAAAATCCATTTCAGTTTGGATGTATCTGTGTAGAGCCCCATGGTATTTCAGAACCAAATGTCACTCAGATTATTTGATACCCAGCTTGGTGCAAAAGGTATGAAAGGTATTGGTGAACTTTGACACTGCTTGGCCCCTCTCTTAATGTAGCGTGGTCCATCTCATGTACTGGTCCTCATAATTTCCAACAAAGTAATATTGTTCCTTGACCGCATCCAAAAAAAAATCCCAAGTGGGTTCGACCCCATATATTCTAGACTCCTCTGTGGAAATTTTCTCCCAGTAAGTTTCCCACCAATGTTTGACATGGGGGAGAGCCTTAAAAAGTGCAGATGTGATCTTGTCCCTGTCAGAAAAATTGTGAACAGAGAAATAACCTTCTAGCAGATTTAACCATTTGTCTAGGGCATCCGCATCTATCTGACCTTGAAATACGGGAATATCAAAATTAACTCATAAGTTGAAAGGAGAGGTACTTCCAAAGTGTCTTCTTGATGAATATGTTCTTGTTGCTATCAACATGCGTTGAAGTATGTGGGAAAAATTCTCCATCATTTCATCCCTCTGTAGCACGAGAGCTTGATCAAGAAACAGATTGATTGAATCTTCTGCTCCGTCGTTTTTCTTTTCTTCCACCATGGAGGGTTTCCTGGGTGTTCGATAGATATTTTCCTCAAGAGATACAAGATCAAGACCCAACTTGCTATATTTGTACCTTGTCGGGGACATGCACTTAAAAATGATCAAGACCAACCTGCTCTGATACCACTGATCCAGATTATTTTCGACACGAAATGAGAGCAAAGATATAACACATAAATATACAAATATATTTAAAGAGCGATAATAATAACACATAGATATGTCATAAATATAACAAGAGGCAGAGATATACAATAATACACAATTTCTATTAATGAGCGAAATGTACAAAACTATAGAAATACAGAGTGAAAGACTCGCTAGAATGGTGGCATCATATCTCTTAGAAGAGATGTGACGACTACTTGCATTCACAAGAATATTATTTTACAATGAGGCTCCAAAGGCATTTTTATCATAAAGAAAATCCAAAACCCTAACCTCGGAAGATGAAAAGACAACAGTTTTGTGGACCCCGTTTTGGGTAGTTTGGTATACTGACTTCCCGAGGGCGTAACTTTGTCATACGATCTCCATTTGGGGTGCGCAATGGCTCATTGGAAAGGTCTATCTGAGGAATATACATGTTTCTATCACACTCTATCTAAATCCTATAGTGTGACTATGGATATCCCTAAAAACGTTTTTTAGAGCCCCAAAACGGCCTCGAAAGTTTGGGACCCAAAAACTAGAAAAAAAATGCCAAGGTGGAAGACTGTTCTTCGAGCCAGTGGAATAGGTGGGTGGCTATCGATATCCACCTGGATCATATACCCTTTTCCATTGATGTCAAATGGGGAGAGATATAGACATTGATGAGGAGTTATGATCACAGGGGGAGCATGAGCATGATTGTTGCCATGTCTAAGTGTTGCCATAAATGTTGGTGTTGCCATAAATGCCAAAGGGGGAGGTTGTTGGATAGTTGGTTTGGAACGTTTGTTGTCATTTATGTTAACCCTTGGAGATTGATTTCAACCCTCAAAGATTTATGTCAACCCTTGGAGAGATCCAGAGATGTTGGAAATTTTATTGACATTTGTATGATCGAGACTGATGATGAGTTAGTTGGGTACATTTTATGTAGTCTACATGTAGCATAGAGGTGTGGTTATGGAACCCAAAGTTTAATAAGGAATATGGAAATAAAGGATACTTAAATTTTAGGTAATACTATCATATATGGATAGTACACTTCGTGTCATTTCCAATGATATGTCGAATGCCACGTGGTTCCTCATGGTTAGGGAGATATGACCATGTAAAGTAGGAATCCCCAAAGAGTGGTCAATAAGCCCCTAGTTGGTTACAAGTCTTGGTGAAAGGGTAAGGTGGTTGTAAAAAGAAACCACTAAAATAAGGAAAGAGGTTACCTAGCACAAGTATAAATGCACCTCAAAGAGTCTCTCATTTGTACACACACACTAACAATTCAATATCTATATCGTGAATGCTATGGCCTAGTATTGTGATATTTTGGCTAGTTTGTGACGACATTTTCTGAGGTAGCAAAGGAGTCTAAAGGAGCGAAAGTTTCAGAGTTGTAGAAAACAAGAAACCCTAGTTTTTTGAGGTTATACATGGGCTGCATAAGGACATGATGCGTACATACATGAGCTGGAGGAGGAAAGGTCACATACATTCACAGGATGCGTGAGGATAGGTCATGGATCTAAGGAAAAACTTTGAAGAAGAGTGGTTGGTTGAGTTGCAACAAGTTTTGATGGTACATCACAATTCCTATAGAATCAGAGATGGTATGCTTCAGGTTTTCATGAGTAAAGGTATGTATTTTATGTATTTGTTTGAGGCTTTTATATTATGTGGTATGTCACATGATTAAGGCATGTCCCGGAGGCCCTTGATGGTACATGATTTCATATTATTAAGGTGACATTGTTACATACTTGAGACATACTCTTGGTACTTGGTATATGGTTGTTATGGTTCATTGTGAGAGGAACATCTTTGTGATATTGGAACATACTTGAGGCTTATCTTATGGTACATGGCATGATTGAGAGTGATATGGTATATGGTTGAGACACATTTCATGGTATATGGTATATGGTATGGTACATGTGTTGATGTACATGGTTTATGTGCATGGTTGGCACATTGTATGGTACATGATATGGTATATGATTGGTACATGGTATGGTTTTGTTGTACATTGTTGATGTAGATGGTTGATACATGGTATGGTACATACTTGGTATGCATATTTGATAGTTGAGGCATATGGTACAAGTTGAGGTGCATGGTTGATGCATGGTTTGGTATAGGTGTTGGTGCATGGTTGATGCACTTGTTGTGATATAGGTTGTGGTACATGGTTGATGCTTGGTATGATACATGTTGATGGTTTGTTATATTATTTGGTACATGATTGTGACACATATCTTATGATGGTATGTTGGTGATCTTTGTACATGCTTGGTAGAGGCATGTGTTTGTGATGTTGGACATCTAGTTGAGATATATCCTAGGTATATGATCCATGTGAGAATATCTGGTTGAGTATCGGTGATAGTGACAGTGGTTGTGATAGTGATAGTGGTACTGATAGTAGCAGTGATTGTGGTAGTGACAATTGGTGTACACTTATACTTCAAGGCGACAGGACGAGGAAAGGAAAGGGGGAGTAGCCTCCTTACGGTTGGTGTCATAGAATTAGGGAGTTGGATATTCCTTCAGGTTGGAGCCTGAGAACTAGGTGGTTTTATCCACCTTTCGATTGGATCCATAGAGCCCAGGGGGTTGTAGCCTCCTTCTGGTTGGAGCCAGAGAATTCAGGTAGTTGTAGCTTCCTTCAAGTTGGATCTTGTAAATAGGGGTTGTATCCTTCTGCTGGTTGTAGCTGGAGAATTGGGAAGTTGGTGGTTCTTATGAATGAATTCTTTATATATATAAGAAAGCATTCTGTGGTTTTCTCCCATTTGGGTTTCCACATAAATACTGGTGTACTCTGTATTTGACGTGATGATGTTTATGTGATGTTGTTTATGATTATATGCTCATGATATATTGATGATAAACTATTGAACATTGTTCATAAAGTGAAAGACTATATATAGTAGTTAAAAGTGGTATAAAGTGCTCATACTAATTCACCCCCTCTCTCAATATTCCAACATTATATAATACATATATAATATTAATAATTGATTCCAACATTATATAATAAATATATAATATTAATAATTGATTTGTAAAGATAAACTTTTGTATTTACATATCAATCTATATAATATATTTACATATCAATCTATATAATATTATATATTATATGTTGATGTTTTGTAATTAAAAAATGAACATTTTTTTATTAATTTTTTTTTTTAAATGTTATTTTGTTATATATATGTTTATAAAAAGTATCATAATATGTACATGCTTGCTATACATTATGTTTATATAGTTTCTTCATATCAATATTATATGCAAACATTTGACTATTGCAATATCATGTGAATCTCCTCTTTTGGTGAAGTGAATATCATGGGATTAAACAAAATATAAAGGAACTAATGGCATAGAGTTGCATAATTATAAATTAATTTAGTTCAAATGTAATGTTTTTTTATTTGTTTAACTATTTTGAAACAATTTTATTTTTTTTTCTAATTTTTAGCTTACTTATTCGATTTTTATTTGTTTTTAATTTTTATATTTATTATTTACTTATTCAAATTTTATTTGTTTTGTTTAATATCTACTAAGTTCATTTTAAGGGTTTAACTTTGTTACATATTGTTTATAATATATAATATTAACATAAGAACATGCATTAATTATTTGATATTTCATTTTTATATATTTTATAATGATAGATAATTGTTAGTATGTGTAAGGTAAAGAATTTGACAATGGTAAGAGAAAACCACCTAATAATCTAAAACAATAAAAAATAAATTAGTGTAGTGAATATTTATCACTATTGCATCTTTCATACAACTAATACTAAAATACAAAAACAACCTATATATTTGAAGAATTATATTACATACTTTAAAATATATGTAAGATAAGTTTTTGAAAAATCATTCAACACCTTCAAGTTCATCACCAACAAAATAATAGAAAAGAGAATATTTGTATTTGATCTTTCATATGGGGTTTCCATGCCTTATCAATTAGACGTACATCATGAACATAATCAAAGTTGCAATCCATTCTAACAAAAAGTTTCTTAGATCAATCTGTTTATCCCATCATTCTCATTTATATAAGTAGCATTTTATTCCATTTGATCAACTTCATTGTCATTGGCTCCATCTCCATCAACTTTATCATAGATTTTTCTACTACAAATTGGTGCATCCTTAGGCAATTCAAGAATATGATTCTTTGTCTTTGTAACTACAAACGATCAAACATTTTTAGCATATACCAAATATTAAAATGGTAGATACTTTTATGATAAGAATAAATCATGTTATAATTAACTTACTAATGAGTGATATTGGTCCCCCCCTCGCCCCTGCCTTAAAGTTCCCAAACTCTAAAGAATGTTTTCTAGCTATGTACTTTTTAACTCTTCTCATTTGTAAGCCCTTGCAATTTTTGCAAGTGCATTAACATTTATCATTACCATATTTCTCCTTTAACTTAGAAATTACACTCAAATTACTATCATTTGACATTTTTATACATTACAACAAAACCAATTGAAGAAATTACAATAGATAGAAAAAAGTGCTATTATAGACACTAAAAGTATGCCAAAAATGCCATTACAAATGTCAAAATTATCACATAATCATCATCATATTCCTCATGTTTTTATTATTTTTATAGAGATTTAGTTTCTTCGAAATTCAACGATATAGTAAGAATTGACATGGTTAGAGTTAGTGTGATCAAATTTGACTACCTCAATACTACAAAATGACATTTTGACATTTTGGAGTTGGTATCTAGATGTCCTACAGGGACATCGATAGAGAAACATATATTGATTTAAAAATTCTAAAAAAATTGATTTACAAGAATTTACAAGAATTTTCAACATCATAACCGATTATTACCATCAATGTCGAAGATTGTTGGAGAAATTTCTATTTTCGACACACTAGTTCAGTGGGAGTAACACTAGTTTAGTGGGAGTTAACTGACTAGTTATATTTTAGACTTTCTAATCTTAGACCATCACTATTATGCATGCATTCCTAATTGTAGGATGTCATTTCCTATATGAGTGAAGATCACTCACTCATTGATAAGATCATAATACACATTGATTCTCATTCTTCATGTTGTATCTCTCTTCCTTTTCTTGATAATATTTGTTTATGTATGCTTTAGATAGGTATCCTGTGTAGGTTTCCATGAAACACTGACATGGTATCAGAGATGAGATTCTTGGAACAACCCACACAAAAAAGGAGAAGAGCGAAAGATTCCTTGAGTAAACCTAGTTTCCGCAATCGTTGCGACCCATCCCTATCGAAAGGTGCAATGATTGGAATCGTCGTGACCTATCCCTGTCGAAGGGTGCGACAGTCACGACGATTCCGTTTTTCACAATCATTGCATTGTGTCCTTCAATAGGGTGCGACGATTTAGCATCTTCACACTTTATCCTTCTCTAGGGTGCAACGATTCAACAACCCTCAAAAAATTGGTTTTCTGCAGTAAAATTGCGATATCTCAAAATCTACGATTTGGGTCGGGCTGAAATTTTTACCAAAGACGTATAACATAGGGATTCTCATGATCACCAAAAATATCCAAAACCCACATCATGTTTTAAGAGATATAGTTGTTTTATCATATATATATAGTTTTCATAGCACCATGAGTCATATATCAGAATCCATGATTTGGGTTTTCGGGATCTTTTCAGAATCATTAGAAGGGATGGAGGCGATGAAACTTATTCAATCAAGTCTGGTGATAATACTCACACCGTAAAACTATTTTGAATGGAATCCGAAGGTCGCATTCCAACTCAAAATAAAAGCACTATATAATTTAACAACGACGACAGAAACATATCCTACATCAGCGCTTGAGAAGACCAGATGGGCGAACCGTAAGGATGAGGCCACATGACTACTTATTGAGTTAATTTCCACCGATTTATGGTTTCATGTTGCCACATACAAGACTCCAAACGAGATCTAGACCACCTTGGAAGGACTCTTTGGAAAGCAGGATGAAATGCGAGGTCACATGCTTGAGGTAGAGATGAATACCTTAGACCCTAAAAGTTTTGACAATATGCAATATTTCTTTACTAAATTTAAATATTTGATTTTGAGCTTGGGTGAATGTGGTATTAACAAGTCTACACAAGAGAAACATCTTATTCTAACAATCTTGGCCAAGCTAGGACCAAAATATGTTGTATATATATCCAATTTCTATTCTGGAAGATGTCTTTTGGGCGCAAATTGGAAAATGCCTACGATGGCTCAGTTCATTGAGTCTCTCACATAAGAGAAGACAAAACTCATACATATGGGCCTCATGAAATATCCCAAATCACGTGCACTCACCATGCATGATGGAAAAGGGTCATCCAAATAAAACGAGAATGAGGGATATTCCAAACCCTTTAATGATTCTTCAGGTTCCAAAGACTCTTCAGATTCCAAGAATAAGAAGAAGGGAAAGAAGTGAACTTACTGCAATAAACCGAATCATGAATAATACACATGCATGAAGAAACATATCGATCTTATGGAACAATCACTTCAACAAAACAACCTGGAAACTTCATTCCAGAGGGAGTTAAGAAGCAGAAGGAAGAAGATCCTGCTCCTAAGAAAGGTAATCATCATGCTCTGGTTGCAATTAATTCCTCATCTGATTCATGGATTATAGATTCTGGTGCATCCCATCATATGGCAGCAAAAGAGGAAGTTTTCTCTTCCTTGAGTTCATGCTCAAAACCCCCTATTCTCATGGGGGATGATACTCCAGTAGTAGTAGTAGGTGAAGGGAGAGTGGAACTCCACAATGGCATTTTTGAGAATGTTCTACATGTTCCAAAGCTTTCTATGAATCTTCTCTCGGTTTATCATATCACTCAGAAAGGTAAAAAGGTTGAATTTACATCAGATTCAGTTTCAGTAATTGACATGCATGACAATTCCATTATTGCAATTGGTGAGGTGGATCACAAGTCAAGGTTGTATAAATTCACTAAGTTTTATGACGATGAATCATCTTTTCTACTTACACATAAGGAGAGTACTTTGCATGCACCTCTAGTGAAACATGCATATACTCTTGTGCTTCCATCAGTTTCAGACATCAGAGATGATTCCATACACTTAGATTCTGTACATGGAAATAAGCAAGTAGTATAGCCAGATAAGAAGCCAGCACTGAAGCTTCAACAAATGCCTAAGAAGGCATAGACCACACTTTAGGAAGAAGGAAACCTTGCAGCGAATACATTGGATTCAAGGAGGACTCAATCTCATCATGAGGAGCCTTCTCATGTACTTTCAACTTCAAAACCTGCTATGCCCATGCATTGTTATATGGTTCAATCTACTAATCTGCATACCTACAATAAGGATGTAGGAAATCCATTATGGGAAGAAGACATGCAAAAGGAGTATGACTCACTCCTAAAGAATCAGACTTCGCATCTGGTTCCACTTCCACCAGAAAGGAATAGTTTTAGGTGCAGATGGGTCCACAAGATCAAGAGGTACAAGGCTAGACAGGTTGCCAAAGGACTTCATCGGATCCATAAATATTTGTACATATTCACGAATAATTTCAGTGAGAAGAAGTTTCAGACTTTGCGGGATCGTCTTGCAGTGAAGAACACAATTGCCTAGAAGATGCCATTTTCTTCTTTTGATACATTATCTTTTGAGGGGGGGGTTTGTTCCCACGTGGTTTTCCCTCTTTCCTCACTTTTATTCAGTGTTAATTAGTTGCATTGTACATGAGTACCTAAAATGGCCTAGTAGTTGGGACTCATTTTTTACTCCATAGTGATGTTCAGGGGGGGTGTTGGAGAAATTTCTCTTTTCGACACACTAGTTCAGTCGGAGTTAACTGACTAGTTCTATTTTAGACTTTCTAATCTTAGACCATCACTATTATGCATGCATTCCTAATTATAATATGTCATTTCCTATATGAGTGAAGATCACTCACTCATTGATAATATCATAATACACATTGATTCTCATTCTTCATGTTGTATCTCTCTTCCTTTTCTTGATAAACTTTGTTTGTGTATGCTTTAGCTAGGTCTCCTATGCAGGTTTCCATGAAACAATGACAAAGATCAACGTTGGGTTTTGCACCCCAATGTAGTAGTCATTAGACATGTCATGAAAGTTAGGTTATGAAACTTGAGAAGGATTTGATCTCTTAAACCTCTCACTTTTGTTATAATTTAGGATTATCGATCTCATGTAGTTCAGAACTACAATTGAATTTGGGTGAATCTAGAAAATGCTTTGAAAGAAGGAAGGGAAGAAAATTGAATTAATTTTTATCAATGCAAAAACATCGTATATTGTTTTCTATTCCACATTTCAAAAAAAATTGGGCTTGGCTGAAATATTATGGAAAGGATGATACCTTTTAATAATTAGTCTCTTTGTTTATTATGAAACATGAAAAATTGTTTAATGAAGGAAAAATTAGCAATAAGCAATTGGCTCATTTCGTTAATGGAAAGAGTTGAATTTGAACTATAGAGAAAGATGTTGAGATGGTGATCCAGATGGATATCGGTGGCCACCCACCTTTTCCAACTGGCTCAAAACAGTTTTCTGACAATTTTCTCAAAACAATTTTCAAACCTCAACAATATTGTGAAATCTCCTATGCACAAAAATATGTTATAGACCACTTGTACGACCTGTTGATGTCAATTTTTAGCCTATATGGATATGTACCTACCAAGAAACTCAAATACATGATTCACCAATTGGCGACCCGTGGACATACATTGTTTTCTCCACTGTAAATCATGTATACCCTATACATGATTTTCCTTCTGCAGTGCGTTTATATGTGTGCTTCGTCCTCCTGCAAATCACGTATGGTATGAAAAATTCAATCACACATGCAACCTTCTTCGCTCCTCTCTCTTGGGTAAGATTTTCCACCTTCCAGACTTCCCCTTTGTTGAGATTACCAATCCTCCTAGCACAAGTGCAAACTCACTTATGCTAGATCCATCATGTCTCCACACACACTACATGATGTATAATGTCATAATGACCTCTCTTCTTTATATACAATCCTTAGGGGTCAATCATAGAACCCATTCGAAAGTCAACATCAAATTAGGATTTCCTTGTGGGTGTGAATCCCCAACACAAGCCCATAAAGCACATTATCAAACCCATGAATCCCCCTCTCAACTCCAAGGAGGTTTTCACCAAAATGAAAATGTAATTTTTTTCCCACGACAATTCCCACATGCATAACACTTAGTTTCATGTGAGAATACCTACTCGAAGCTACAAAAAACAACACTCCCTCTTAGCGAGGAAGTTATTATAACCACACTCCACAAGTGGGATAAATCCTTGTGCTACAAAAGTATCAACACTCCCTCTTAGCAAGGGAGGCATTCCATCCTCCATCATCACCTAGAATTAGATTTTTCTCCCACATTGGATCCTCTACCAGAGATGTTCTCCAATATGTTTGATTGGTTTCTCCCTCTATCACCGAAGAAAACTTGTTGTCTAGTCCTCCTGACTAGTTGTGTCCTCGATCACTGAAGAAAATCATGTATTCTGTCATGATCGACCCTCCCTAGAAGACACCTTGTCACTAGAATCATCTTACCTTTGAACCTCTTGTCTAACCATATCAACCCATGAAACCCTCCTAATAGTATTGAAATATTCCTCTCTCCCATATGGACCTGAAGGTTGGATCCCACCAAGTGACTAACTCACACTCTAAGCCTCCTGAATCCCTATGAATTCAGATTCACTCTGAGTCTCTTGACTCCCTCTAAAGTAAAACTCCCTATGAATCTAGTAACTCCCTCTGAAGTTGGAATCTATCTAAGTATACACAACCTTCAGAGCTAACTTATCCCTATCCATTGTCCTCTACATTGTCCTTGGAGGCTACTCCTTCCCACTAGATCCCGAGGGATGACTCCCTCTGAACTATGGCTCCCTGTGAGCCAATACTACTTGTGGGGCCACCTAACTCACCACTAGTGGAGCCACCTACTCCTCCTCATATGTATCTCTACTCCTACTAGCCACAACATGCATAGGATGGCCCTCTCTAACTCCAAAAACCACTGTTGATTTAAAGCTAGATCCTTTGGGAATAAAACCACATGTCTATCTCAAAATAATATGTGGTACCCCTTTCTCTTAATCTCTGAGACTGAGAGAACACTCCTCCTGAGTTTTGAAACCCTCAACACCTCTCCTGAATCCAATTGTAATGATACTCTACCATATCCTCATACTACATGCTTTACTCCCATGCCAAGATCCACACACAAGTATGGGCTAGTCTCTGTGAAAGTGTCAAACAACTCTCAAGAACTTGTCATATGGAAATATGCTCTGCTATCCACCAAATAAGTTCCCCTGCTGGATATTGTATCTGAAATGGAGGAGACCAACAAGGTCTCCCTCTGGAACCTATCTGCAACCTCATCAACCTATGCTACCAATGCCTAATGTCTTCTTCCCCTTCCCCTTTGGTGTGGACACTGTGAAGAAAATGGACCATAGTCATGACATTCAAACCATCTGTATCCTCCTTGGAAACCAACTGAGTCTCCTCCTAAATATAATCAATTCATATCTTATCAAACCCTAGAAACATCTCTTGTGCATAAAACCCTTGCACAAACTGTTCCCAAAAACTTGGAATACCAACTCAACATCAATAACACTTGTCCATCCCAAAACAACACTGCATAGTCCTACTCCTCAATCCTTGAGGATGAGAACACAGTCCTGGAACCCATAGCACATTTTCCACTTGCAACACACCTCTGTTCGAAGATTGGTTGTTGTCATTGATGTCAACCCTAGTCATGGGTTTTGGACCGCAAGATTGATGAAGGTATTTGGACATGAAGGAAAATGCACATGTATACAAGACCCATGGATGGATAGTATACATCATGTTGTTTCCAGTGGCATGTGGCACATCAAGTGGATCCTCATGGTTGAGGAGAAATGAATTTTTGAAGATGACAAAGTGAATTGAAGAAGGAAGTACATGTAGGCCCTGAAGATAATTAAATAAAAGAATTACAAAATAAGAAATTGTCAGGTCGGCCCTAATGTTAAAAGGAAGTGACATAAATGGTATAAATAAATATCATTATACATTCATTTGATACACAAGTCAAATTTCAGAGCAAATCAGAAGTAAAGAAGGCCGGATTTCAAGGGAGGATGAAGTCTTTTGGTGATGTGTTCTAAGGTATGTTATTTTCAGGTCATCTTACCATTTTTGCTATAATTTTTTTTCTAGAATGATTCAAATGGTGAAATTACTATGGTATTGAGAAGACATATCAAGGTACTTGTGGTAAAAATTTCAGCTCTTGATTCACTATAATTATGGAGATACACTCTGTGGAAGATAGGGTTTGTGACCAGTCCTGAAGCTAGTCAATAAATAGGTGTTCTAGGTAAAACAGTCATAACTTTTTCATAGATAATAAAAATGATGTGGGACAAATTTCATTGGAAATAGTATAGACTATAGTTTCTCGTGTGTGAGTTTCAGAATTTGATGTTAAATATTGAGCGCGGGGCATTCTGTACAAGTTCGATCTCCTGAATAAATCAGAATTGAACAAGGTCTACCATTCTCTCTATAAATTATTTTTGGGGAGGATTCAAGGAGTGAAACTTGGAGAAGTTTTAGAGAATAAATTGAATAATATTATCTATAGGATCAGAGTATTCCAAAAATTGAATAATTGTAGAAATTGAAGAAGTCTCAGGAAGCATTATCAGGTTCTATGTGATGGTTGGTTGATGGTGATAATTTAATGTGAAGTTTTATTATCTCTTGTATATTCTTGGGTGGAAGGAAGGGGAAATGATGGAGAGTTCAACTCTCACTTGATATTGGAGGATTATGTCTTCCTCTTGGAGGTTTATCCCTCCCTTTACATTTGGAAGCTGTAGCTACCTTTGGAAGTCATTACTTCCCTTGAACAATAACTATTGATTATTTCTCATATATTGTGCATGGTGTATTG
>JASDQU010515258.1:0-16510 GCA_032191745.1 Picea mariana | reverse complement strand
GGTGTATTGGTGTAACTCTTATACTATTGTTCATTTCTCATTGTATATAATTGAATGGTTTAAGTATAAGTTGAAAAAGGTTTTAAATTGTACTTGATACTGATTCACCCCCCTCTCAGTATCAACAACCTCCTGACTCCATCCGAAAAACCCAAGATCTATATACTACATGCCTGGTCCTCCTACCAAGCTCCTTGTACATACCTAATTTAGACACTATGAAACTCACAAATAAATCTTGTTCCCCTATCATGTGTTGGTTTCTCTCACTAGATAATAAATTTGTAATCCTACATGGAAAACATGCTTCTTCCCCAAGTCATGACCATCCAATAAACCTCTACCCAAGTCCATAATCCAAGTCATCGAAAATCTCCCAGTGTCTGCACATGATACCAGTGATCACGTGTCCTCATATGAATAGTCCCAATATGCGGTTGGACACTCAGTCTATTCCACTCTATACCTCTGCAACTCATATCAGCAAATGTGCTCATCCTCATAGGTCAAATACCTCACACATTTTCATGCCTCAATAATGTGCAACTCTCCAGCCCAATGAAGACTCTATCTCATCAACCTGTGATACACACGAAACTATCTATTTCATTCCAAAGTATCTGATTTGCACCTATCTCAAATCACTATAACAAGTCACCAGAAGTCCTTCCATAAGGTTGGAAATCTTCCACACAACATATTGTTGTGATCTGAGCTCTCTACCAATACACCAGAACTCCCAACATGCCACACCATCGAACTGAAATATTCCAAAAATCCCCATATGGAATGTTTGCTCCATGTCTCAAACCAAAGACCATCTAACCTCTTTCCACTTTCAACTATCATTGTATGTGCCTCTCAGAGATATCCCCTGTGACCTTCCCAGAACAAGAACAAGAACAACACTCCTCCAATGTTGTAGAAACAAATGTGTCTCAAATATGATCCCCTTCTCTTCAGATCCCAAGCTTTGAAACCATGTCAATTTTCACATGAAACTCTATGTGACTAATTTTATGTCTAAAAATTACTTTCTAGTACCTAACAGTAAAAACCTAGCTATTATCACTGAAAAAATTTACCCTGAAATTATTGACTGAAAACATATGCAACGGAAACACAGAGATTAGATATGAATCATCAATACACATGAGACACAATTTCAGTTCCGTAATCTTGCTAACATCAGAAATCATGAGGGAAAAACCATCCCTCTCAGCCAATACAATATCACCAAAATATGAGGACAACTTTCTCCTCCAAAGTCACCAAAATATGAGGAAAAACTTCTCCCACAAAGTCACCAAAACTGAGAAGAACCTTGTTGTCCAATAACCATAGAAATCATATAAGAAAACATCAACAATATATGGAAATATCCTCTACACAAGAATCTTCTATAAACCACTTGTACGACCTACCAACGTCACCTGTCATCCTGTACGGATTTGTACCTGCCCATAAAATCAGATACGCAATTCACCAACTAGTAACCCACGAAGATGCGTTTTTTTATCCACTACAAATTCTGTATACCCTATATGTGATTTTTCCTTATGAAACCCGCGTATATACATGCTTCATCCTCCTACAAATCACATATGGTAGAAAAAATTCTCTCACACACGCGACCTCCTTTTCTCCACTCTCTTGGGCCAAATTTTCCACCTTGTAGACTTCCCCTTTGTTGAGATTACCAATCATCCTAGCACAAGTGCAGACTCACTTATTCTAGCTACATCATGTGTCCACACACACTACATGATGTATAATGTCACAACGACCTCTCTTGTTTATATACAATCCTTAAGGGTCAATCATAGAAGCCCCTCCACAACTCAACATCAAATTAGGCTTTCCTTGTGGGTGTGAAGCCCCAACATAAGCCCACAAAGCCCGTCATCAAACCCATGAATCCCCCACTCAAATCCAAGGGCGTTTTCACCAAACCAAAAGTGTGATGTGGTGCCCACAATTATTCCCACAAGCCCAACGCCTAGGGTCTTGTGAGAATACTTGCCCTAAGATAAAAAAAAAATCAACAATTCATTTTCAATTATTTTCTTATTGTAGAAGAGAGAAGAAAATGAAATCCATTGATCACATAAGATGGGACAATAAAATATAAAAGGGTTGATCACAAAATTTGTGAGTATTTGCATTTTCCCCTTAGTTAAAATTTGATATTTATTGTGTTTTTTATATTTTAGTTAATTTAAGATCAAATTTTCTCCATGTACAAATAAGCGCCATCCAAACATTTGATTGACATTTGATTAACTATGGTTCATGACTATATGTTGGAGTATCATGGTTAATTGAACTATTTATAAGTAGATATGTTGTTTTTCATCTCCTATTTTATAAATATTGGAATAAGAAGAAATATTTAAATAATTATATCTATAACATTCACTCTTATGATAATTTTATCACATTTTGAAATCATATATATCATATTAGAATTTATTTTTTCAACCAGAATTGGGAAAGATTTATATTAAAATAAAAACTACAATGAAGAATCGTTGTAGGAGTACAACAAAGAGGTTTCCCAACTTGGAAAAACATTATAATACATTTCAAAATAATATCCTACTAGATTTGGAGTAGGGAGTTCCCAATACATTATGGTTCTAAAAATCTCGTAATCATATATTTTGAAAAAAATTCCTAGGATGAAGCATACTTTGTAGTACATTAAAAGTTAAAAAATAGGGGAGGTTAATCAGTCATCATAAACCATGTTCTTCTCTATCTCAGTGGCGAATATTTTCCTTGAATGATGATGTGGTGATGCTAGAGTTGTCCATTTCTAATTTCTTTCCTCCAATAGGAATTTCATCAAGTGTGCATTGTAGAGGCTTAGAGAGTGTGTCCTTGAAGCAAAAGGAGCAGAGGTCTATGTGTGTTGATACCATCAATGAAGTTCAAGAGGGATTTATGGAATCGATTTCTTATATTCCATGCAGTTAATTAAAATTCCCCCCATTTTCCTTTTAGTCATAAAGTTTGCTAGCCCATCTGCCTCCTTATTTTGATGTTGAAGGACTTGGAAGCAGGAAAGTGAGGCCAGGATTCCCTTCTCTTATCATATTCAATCCAAGATGGATTCCAACTAATAATATTATGAGGCTCGAATGAAGAGAATACCTTTTATGATTAACATAGAATCCCCAGGTACAATCAACTTTGAAGCTTTGATGTCTTTTGCTAGTTTTAGTCCCTGAAATGAGGCATCTTCTTATATTTCATTGTTAGTGGTTACCCCCAGGATCCATGCGTATGAGTACACTTTTATCCCATTGGGTTTGTATATTACCCCCTTACATCTACCATGCCTATATTTTTCTTTAAGGCCCCATTGAAGAACAATACATGATATTGTTGATCCTTTTGCCATGAATTGAAGTTGCAAGCATGAAATGGGCGTGATGGAATTTTGAATCTGTGTAAGAGGGATATTGAAATTATCAAACCATAATGTTTCTTATATTATTACTTCCATTAAATTTTTTATGTGGACAAATTTGGATTGAAGGGTCTTCGAAAAAAGAGAAATGGTTCTACATGCCACTTGGCTTGGGGAAGAGTCTTCCTGCAACAAGATGGCCTTGCTTCTATCCAACCACACTCTCCAGATAATGTTCTTGGGAAGTGCCACCCATGTTATTATAAAAGAAACTTAATTTTTTAAGGTTCCCATGTACAAGTTGAACCATTTCCCAAATAGTTGACTCAAGAAGTTTGTCCTTGATGCATGTGTTCCATCCCAGGGAAATCAAAGGCCTAGATTCTATGTGTGAATTCACATTCAAAAGAAATAATTGGATTGAGGTTTCAAAGTTCTTTTTACATAGTAAAATCTTGAGGGGATTGAGACACCTTGTCTTTGTAGTTTTTCAACTATCAGTAATTTTCCATGCACTAAAATCCAACAAAATATATTTATTTTTGGAACTCCATCTGCATGCCAAATTTTCCTCCATAGAGCTATCCTCATAGGTAGAGATGAGGATATTAATATATAGTCATATCCTTTTTTGACTGAATAGTTTGAAGTTCCCCATCCTCTGTAATCTTTAGCAATGTGGTGGTAGGGGGAGCATCCTTTGAGAACTTCTTCAACCTAAATAGAGGCTTGACAAAGGTGTTGTGGAGCTCAGCCAAAGGACAAACTAATCCAACTTCTTGATTGTGACCATAGCGATAAATCATGGAGATTTTTTTTCCTTTGTTGATGGAGACATTGTCCTATATGTTGAAGGTAGAATGAATTTGAAAGGGGGGTGGTGACCCATTATTCCATCAGTCCAAAAGAGTATTCCCTTTTTGTTTCCTAGGATCCAGGTCAGTTTGGATTTCAACAGGGAGATAACAGATTTTAAAATATTCCAAATGGGGGAACCACCCTAATCCTCTCCTCCCATTTATAGAAAACACTATCTTTGGCACTAGAAGATTTTTTTTAATCACTTTCTTCCACTGGGAGTTATTTTCAGTGACAAGTCTTAAGAGAAATCCCCCCCCCCCCAACAATTGTGTTCATTAAGGAGGGATCGTTGATTCCTATCCCTACATGGAAATTTGGAGCCCTTACAGTGGACCATTTTACCAGGTGATATCTTTTGGAATTAGTTTTCCCTCCTTGTGATAAGAACTTTCTCATCTCTTGTGCTAAATGATTTTTTATGCCAATTGGAGCTAGAAGAGCCATAAACTAGAAGATGCGAAAGGACAAGAGAACAACTTTGAGGAGTAATAAATTGTCTACGGGTTGAGCCATTGAGCTCCATATTGTATGGAATTTACCTTGATATTGCTAATGATATGATTCCATAAGGAGGATGAGTCTGTATGTAAGCATATAGGCATGCCCAAGTATTTAAAATTCCTCTGTATTGAATGATGTGCTTTCTTGTGTTCTAAGTGTTGATATGACTTTTTTTATTATTGATAAGTCGTCATGAGACCTTGAGAAAAAGATCCAAGACACTTTTGAACCTGTCGACCATGATTGATGAAGCTCCCCCCATAAGTATTGTATCATATGCAAATTGTGAATGGTTTATGCTTCTCACTCCTTGTACTATTTTTATTGCTGGGAGATTCTCGAAGATTCCAAGAGAGTTTATCATGTTCCTATTTTCTACTAAGAGATTCATTTATGATGTACAAGAGAAGGGGGATGGAGTATTCTTGTTTGAGCCCTCTAGAGGCCCTAAATATGGAGGAGGTGTGTCTACTAACCAATGGGAAGATCCAATGGGAGATGATACAAGAAGAGATCCAACATATCAAGTTGCGGGAAAATCCCATTTTGTGAAACTTGATGTTAAAAAGGAAGGAGCGACAGACTCTATCAAAGGTGTTATCCATGTAAATATCGATAGCCATACATTTTTCCTTGTTAAGATTTCTGGAGTGAATCACTTCCTTTACAAGTATTACGTTGTCCATTATTTTCCTCTTTTCTAAGAATCCCCCTTGATTTTTAAAAATAATATGAGAACGAAGATGTTTCTTCCTGTTTACTACTATTTTTGTCGTAATTTTATAAGAGACATTGCATAGAAAGGTTGGTTTGAGTCTAGAAAAAGAAAAGGGATTCCAATCCTTGGGGATGAGAGAAAGAAAATAGGAGTTTGTGGATACCCCCATTCGAAAGGATTTTTTCACATACATCAAGATTCTTATGAGATCATTCTTGATGATATGCCAACATTCTCAATAGAAATGGGAAGAGAAATCATCGAGACCTGGTTCTTTGTATGATTCCATCTCCCAAACTGCATGTTTGACTTCTTCTCCATTCATTTGTTAGGTCAAGTATTCATTTTGTTTTGTTGTTATTTTCGTGGGAATATGATCCAAAACGTCTTTTGTATTTGCAGGTTTGGCTCCCTTTTACTCTGTATAAAGATATTCAAAGTGTTCAACTGTCGATTTTTTTATTTCTTTGAAATCTTTGATGAAAAACCCATTGTCATTCTTGATTGCTTTGATGTTATTTTTCCATTATTTTTACCAGGCCTATTTGTGGAAGTAGGTTGTATTATGACCACCTTCAACTAGTCAGAGACTCCTAGATTTGAGTCTCCATGTCTCCTCTTCCTTTCAGAGAGTCTCTTGGTATGATTGGAAGGCTGGTTTTTCATCCATGAGCAAATATTTAAAGATATTCTTTGATTCCATATTCTATTGGATATTTTCTAGGGTGAATTTGGATTCTCTTGTTTCTTTGGCTGGCTAAGAATATGAGGATTTGGCTCAGTTTTTCAGCGCCCATTTTGTAAGGCACAATTTTTGTTCCCATATGTTACACACCAAATTCCCACACTACTAAGTGTCACGCTTATGTATCTCATTCTACTAAGTGTTGTAAGTGTCATATGCACCTTATCAAGTGTTGTATACACCTTTCTAAATGTTCCATGCACTTTATCAAGTGTCGTATACACCTTACTAAGTGTCGCATGAACGTTTTTAAGTGTCACAACTTTGAAACCATGGAAGAACATTTTTCATAATCCCTAATAAATGTGGAGGAGAAAAATCATTATGAGAAGGTCGAAAAACTACTTTTTACCTTGAGATTTCAACCATTTTTGAAGGTCAACTCTTCTCTGCCCATGTCTAGGGATCATTGAACTCTTATCAATGCTCCCCTACCCATGTATAGGGAGCATTGACAACACTTTGTGCCCAATACTGGGGGAGCGTTGAAGTAGTAAGAGGGACTTATAACTAACCCACATTTTTTGAAGGACCATCTCCGAGGAGATGAGGTTTGGTTGGGTCGAATCATATCTCATGGCTCTGTCTTAGGCTAAAATCCCAACTTATGAAGAAAAATCCTCAACCATTTCCTAAAATACTTCATGGTGGTTAAGCATCCAACTCCTATATAATGAGGCCACTCAAAGGTGAAATGGGAGAGAAAGGATTTCAGAGTGTCAAACCTTTGATCTTGTGAGGAGAATTCATCAAAGCATCATCATTCTGATCTTGAGAAATTCAGGAAAGCATTGGACTGGAGAGCTTAGAGGAGTTGTTGCAATGTCAACATTGGTTTGTAAGTACTTCACCATGTCTCTCCATTAATATAACTTGGCATATTTCCTTCATACTATTTTTTATACATACATGTCTATATAGATAGATCTATTCTTGTCTAATGATATATTGTAGGTGATCTGAAAAGATCTTTTACACGACTATGGTTGAGTTATTAAGCATGCGTTTGATTAACCATTTAGGAATCTTAAAGAAAGAGGAAGAAGTATAGAAGAAATTTGATAGCCATATAAACATGTACATAATTGAAATGAAGAATAAAACGATAGCAAACCGTAACACCAATGTGATAACGGAGTTCAACAATCTCACCTATGTCTCCGGGCCTTTGTCTCAGTGGGTGAGGCTTTATTATTTCTGTTCAAAGCTCAATAAGTACATCACAATAGTTCCAAAAGGTTACAAAACTTATATGGTCTTGTTCTACCAGATCTCTATAACCCAACAGAAGAAACAACACTCAAATCGGATGACCGGAGCTCCCAGAAATGGCCCGCAAAGGTGCGCTCCTCAATAACTTCCCTACATAAAAATGGCTTTGGATTGGTAAATATTCAGCATAAAACTGCTATGAATCTCCTTTCCTAGCCTTAAGAAGGCCTGGTTTATATAGATCTGAAGTTGGTAACCATCTCCCAACTTCCCCCCCAAGATTTGGCCTAAAAAGGGGTCCAATATCCCCCAAAAATGGATTAAATCCCCTCAATCTAGCTAAAAATCCATTTAAAATCTTAAGCTAAGGTTTTGAAACCCACTTTTTCATATAATTAGGGCACAACCCCTTTTTACCCATGCTCTTGGTCATTTGGTATGGCTCCATGTGGTCAGGCGCTATTTTCCTGGCGCGCTAGCCCCTTGATCTCCCAGCCCCTGGTCGCATTGCACTGCCATGTGTCCAGGACCCCCTGCTCCATGCGCTATCATATGGTTACAACCCCCGATTTGGTATCCCATGGTTTAGCCCTTAGTCAGCTAGCCCGACCGACCGACGCTAACCTTATCCATTTGCACCAAACACTAACCACAGCCTGGGTCAATGGATTCTGGAACCATGGGCTAGAACGAATGTTATAACCACACCAACAGTTGGAGGGTAGGTCGTATGGTGGAGAGTTTAAACCAAGGGCTGGGGCCAAGCCCCGAACCTTTTCATGCCCTATTCAAACCTTATGTAACTTTAAATATATATGAACACATATATTGTTAAGACTCATAAGGCGGGCGGGTTGGCTAGCCCAACCTTTCAAAGGCGTATCCCGGTGGCAGGTCTAGTCTTCGAACCCCACAACTCCAAAAAAAAATTGCAATGAAACCCAACGATCCAATCCATGGGTGACATGTGGCAGCCCACGTCTGGGCCATGTGGCACCGTACCTTATGCCAACTAGCTGCCAAGTGTCAACACACTATTCGACTTGCTCTGCCACATGTACCAGCCATGTCAGAAACCAATCACATCAACACACCTGCCACACGTCAAATTCTCATTGGTCCAGTTGTCTGCCCTGTCACCGGCCACTGCCATGTGTCGTATCGATTGTATGGGCCTGCCACATCATCTGTGCCACATGTCACCAATCTAAGGGTGACACATGTCGCTCATTGATTGGTCCCCTGTACCTGTCTGTATGCCTAGTCACCTTGCCACGTGTCACCTGCAGAAGCTACCATGTCAGTTCTGACTATTCCTGACACGTCAGATGTATGGTCGTAGGATCTGTATAGTCAACTTCCATGTGGTAGCTGTACGGACTATACAGTCAACATATTTTTGCTTGTTTGGGAAAACGAACAGATCGCCATAGCTTGAGCATACGACATCTTTTTGAGCCCGTTCAAGTTGTGTTGGGTTTGTATCAATGAGGCCTACACACACATTTGTTTTGAATAGATTCTGAACACTTTTATTTTTAGGCCTTTCTAAGCCCCATCAAGCTCCTGGATCCAAATTTGGATCACACCTCCCCACTAAGGACCTCTTGGTCCCCAAAAGGTTACAAAAATGGATTTTAATTGATTACATACTCATAAGGACAAAAAACAAAAACACTATGTTGTACAAAAATGATGTTATAACATGTCATCATTTCAACATGTGTGATTACATTAATGGAAGAAAAATACATTGAAGTTGGGACATCCACTTCTAGCAAAAACAAGTGGTTGGTTTCTTTCCTTCATGGTGTTCCTCTTGCTTCGCTAGTAATTCCTCTTCCTTCATGAGTACATGCACAATCCTTTTTCCCTTCTTTGGATGAAGCTCCATATTAATCTTCCAACAATTAGTCTTTTGATGTCCACCTCTGCTGCAATAAGTGCAATAAGTGCATTGTTTTTTGGGCATCCAGACTTGTTTACCCTTCTCTTTCTTCCATTGTGGAGTTGAGTCTTTATGTCGTGTTTCCTTCCTGGTCGAGATAAACTTCCTTCCTTACTGATATTCACTTTGCTTTGGAGATGACTTGCATTCACTACCACAATCAATGAGTGATACACCATCACCTTTCGTGAAGTGTTCCTGCAATGACTTA
Source organism: Picea mariana (assembly GCA_032191745.1). Classification (NCBI taxonomy): domain Eukaryota; kingdom Viridiplantae; phylum Streptophyta; class Pinopsida; order Pinales; family Pinaceae; genus Picea; species Picea mariana. The sequence goes on along the minus strand of JASDQU010515258.1, from coordinate 6,899 downwards.
GGTTGGCCATTTGAAGCATTACTTGCTTCCGAAGTTTTGGAACCCATCTTGATGCTCCATTCTCCACTTCACCATATCCTAATCCTAAATATCGAGGCCTTTCCACAACCTCAATGGGATTAACGATACCTTGGCCCTCAATTCCAAGGCCCTTTCCTTCATAACCCATCTTGGTTAGCAATCTCAAACCTATACCTCTTGTATGTTTTTCAAATGCACCAAAACCATCTTCATGGGAACAAGGAGAATTTGATGAATAAGCTTCACTGAATACCTCAGAGATGTTTTCTGAAACAGATGTAGAAGGCACTTCCTTCAATCCTTATTTGCCTTTGTTGTTCTTTGAATATTTCACTTGAGTCGATCTCTTTCGTTCCAAGTAGTCTTCATACAACACTTTCACCATCTTGAACATGGAAAACACTGAATTTTGGAAATCCTTCTCATCTTGAGAAAGTCCTCTTGTAGATGCCATTTTCTCCCTTGAGATGAGCTCTTCCCTGGTTAACATGAAAAACTCAAATCCAAACGTCAACTAGCTCTGATACCACTTGATCCGAAAAGATATTTTCCACAACTATGGTTAAGTTATTAAGCATGTGTTTGATTAACCATTTAGGAAGCTTAAAGAAAGAGGAAGAAGTATATAAAAAATGTGACAACCATATAAACATGTACAGAACTGAAACGAAGCATAAAACAACAACAAACCATAACACCAATTTGATAACAGAGTTCGACAATCTCGCCTACGTCTCTGGGCCTTTGTCTCAGTGGGTGAGGCTTTCTTATTTCTGTTCAAAGCTCAATAAGTACATCACAATAGTTCCAAAAGGTTACAAAACTGATATAGTGTTTTTCTACCATATCTCTAGAACCCAACAGAAGAAACAACACTCAAATCGGATAACCAGAGCTCCTAGAAATGGCTTGCAAAGGTGTGCTCCTCAACAGCTTCCCTGCATAAAAATGGCTTTGGCTTGGAAAATCTTCAGCATAAACCTACTATGAATCTCCTTTCCTTGCCTCAACAAGGCCTGGTTTATATAGATCTGAATTTGGTAACCATCTCCCAACTTCCCCCCAAGATCTGGCCTCAAAAAGGGCCCAATATCCCTCAAAAATGGATTAAATCCCCTCAATCTGGCTAAAAATCCATTTAAAATCTTAAGCTAAGGTTTGAAAACCCACTTCTGCATATAATTAGGAAAATCTTCAGCATAAACCTACTATGAATCTCCTTTCCTAGCCTCAACAAGGCCTAGTTTATATAGATCTAAATTTGGTAACCATCTCCCAACTTCCCCCCAAGATCTAGCCTCAAAAAGGGCCCAATATCCCTAAAAAATGGATTAAATCCCCTCAATCTGGCTAAAAATCCATTTAAAATCTTAAGCTAAGGTTTAAAAACCCACTTCTGCATATAATTAGGGCGCAACCCCTTTTTACCCATGCTCCTAGTCATGGGAGATGGCTCCATGTGGCCAGGCACTATTCTCCTGGCACGCTAGCCCCCTGGTCTTCCGGCCCCCGGTCGCATTGCACTGCCATGTGTCCAGGTCCCCCTGCTCCATGCGCTATCATATGGTTACAACCCCGATTTGGTAGCCAGTGGCCTAGCCCTTGGTCGGTGGGCTAGCCCGACCAACCATTCGTACCAAACACTAACCACAGCCTGGGTCAATGGAGTGTGGAACTGTGGGCTAGAACGAATGCTATAACCGTGACAACAGTTGGAGGGTAGGTTGTATGGTGGAGAGTTTAAACCAAGGGCTGGGGCCAAGCCCTGGCCCTTTCCGCACCCAATTCAAACCTTATGTAACTTTAAATATATATGAACACATATATTGTTAAGACTCATAAGGCGGGCGGGTTGGCTAGCCCAACCCTACAAAGGCATAGCTTGGTGGGAGGTCCAGTGTTCGAACCCCACAACTCCAAAGCAATTTTGCAATGAAACCCAACGATCCAATCAATGGGTGCCACGTGGTAGACCGTGTTTGGGCCATGTGGCACCGTACCTTATGCCAACTAGCTGCCAAGTGTCAACACATTATTCGACCTGCTCTGCCACACGTACCAGCTACATCAGCAACCAACCACATCAGCACACCTTCCACATGTCAAATACTCATTAGTCCAGTTGTATGCCTTGTTACCGGACACTGCCACATTTTGTATGGATTGTGCGGGCCTGCCACATCATCTGTGTCACGTGGCACCATTGCAAGGGTGACATGTGTCGCTCACTGATTGGTCCCCTGTACCTATCCATGTCACTTGTCTGTATGCCCAATCACCCTACCACGTGTCACCTCCAGAATATGCCACATCAGCGCTAACTGTGCCTGCCACGTCAGCTGTACGGTTGTATGGCCTGTACAGTCAACTGCCACGTGGCACTGTACAGACTGTACAATCAACATTTTTTTCCTGTTTGGCAAAACGAACAGATCGCCATAAACTTGAGCATACGACGTTCGTTTGAGCCCGTTCAAGTTGCGTTGGGTTTGTATTGACGACGCCTACACACACGTATGTTTTGAAGAGATTCTGAGCACTTTGAGTTTTAGGCCTTTCTGAGCCCCATCAAGATCCTCGATCCAAATCTGGATCAACAGGAGTAGAAGGTGTTGTTTTTTTCCTTGAAGACTTTCTTCATCATGATAGAAGCTTGGAAAACAAGACCAAAGATTGAAGATCGGTAAGGACAATTGTCGAAAAGGAGTAATTCACACTTCTTTCTTCTATCTTCTCTGCCTATAGACATAAAGAATAGATCTAAAGGAATGTTAGTGTCCATTTGTTTGTTTTTCTATCTTGAACAATAGGGGTCTAGATATCCAAGGGAGATTTAACCTATCCGCAGGGGAAATATTTTGTAACAAAAAAATGGCGACTCCACTGGGGATGATTGTTCTTAGGTTTCTATCCCTTTGAATCTTGGTTTTCCTTTGATCTTTTTGATGTTGATTCTTGATATTTGAACTCTTCCTTCTTTCTGTTGAATTTGGGCAAAATTTGGTGTTGTTTCAACCACTTCTAGACATCAACGCTACTGCACAGTGACCCACAGAGCGTTGAAAAACCTTATCAACGCCCCTTACTAGTGTCTTGAGGAGCATTGACCCCTGTTCAACGCCCTATCTGCCTCATTACAGGATCATTGATCTCCTTCCTAGGCCAGTTTTCAGCCCATTTTGCTTTCTTCTCCTCAGATTTTTCACTCAGATATTTGCATTAGAGTCCTATGAAATTCATTATGACTTTGTTTGATTAAAAGAATTATGATCACCGACTTTTCTTACCTCTTTTGAGCTTTCAAGTCCTTCAAAATTAGGGAATGATCATGACTGCCTTGGGCTAACCTAAACCTTTGGTCAAAGTTTGTCTTACCATTAGTTTGATCCTCATCATGAAGATTTCCAAATTCCCGTTATCATGATTTCAAAACTCATTTTGAAGTTTTTTTCATTGATTTGGAATTGCAACTGGGCATTTATCTTTGATTCTTGCTTTCACACTCGGGGTGACTTTGGCACCTTGGGCATACTTTTCTAGAACATTTTGTTTTCTTAGGTCTTTGTCCCTATCTACCTGCTAATCTTTGGGTTCTCTATTTATTCTTCATCCTCTCTTTTTTTTCTCTTCTACTAATTCACCATCAACTCCTTCTTCATCTTGCTTCTCTTCTTGGGTAGAGGTATCTGAATGGGAGTGGGCACCAAAGGAATATAGAACTCTTCAGGGGGAGAAGGATGGATCTTCCTTCATGTCTAAAGGGAAATTTGCATTGTCAAGGAACACACATGGATTCGAGACTTCCATAAGGATCGTATTTTTTGCTACTTATCTCGAAAATTACCTGGGGATTGATATTTACCTTCGATGTGGGTTCCAGTTCTTCCTAGGAAATTACTTCATACATGTTATGGGATGAGTTGGGGATGTTACTTAAAGGCCTTGTTGATTCATTATTACTCGATTTCCTTGATTGGTCATTGCTAGATTCCGACTGAAAATGAAGCTCTACTACTAGTTCGAGCCTCGAGGCTTGAGTTGGACTATAGAAGGAGAGGGGTTTCCTTTTCGGGGGTTGTTCTTCTTTCTCTTTACTTTCTACCATTGTTCATTTTCTCTTGAGGTGTTGTAGCTTCTAGTGATTTCTTAGAAAAACTGTTGACAAAGTGTTTATACTTATGACAAATCCAACATTTAAAAGATAGTTGCTCACAGTCCACTGTTTCAACATATTATAAATATTGATATACTTATTACACTTTATTTTAATATTTCTAAATGAAAAATAAAGAAATTAACCAAAATCAAACTAATCGAAAAAACATTGCAAATAACCCAAGTACATCATCCCGTACAAATAATAAAATAATAATAAATATAAATACTTTGAACATTGATAATAACTCAAGCAATGATGATTGAAACATCCATTACAAATGAAAAGGAAATAAGAAATAAAACATTTAAGTAGTTTGAACCTGGATAATAACTCAAACATAATTAATATAATTGATTACTACAAATTTTATATAAATCAATAAAATAATTAAATTATGAAATGATAAAATTAATTTTTATTTTATTAAAACTAAAACATTATATAAATCATGCCAATGAGAGTGGAGCACAAACCTAAAGAGATAAAGACAAAGACACGTCACAAGTCATATGTATAAGATAAAGACAAAGACACGTCACAAGTCACATGTATAAGATAAAGACAAAGACACGTCACAAGTCACATGTATATTGTAGGCGTGTTATCTTTGTTTAAGGTGAAGTAATGTGGACGAAAGTACAAAAGACAAAAAGGATTCCCGTGTAGACATGACAATGTAAAATTTGACATTCATTTTATCCGGATTAAGGTACGAAAGCCGCTATTAAAATTTGACATGTGAATCATGACGTGTCTTTTTAACTTTAATCAGAATACTGAGAAGACTATATATATATATTTGGTCATGACGTGTTTTTTTAATTTTAATCAGAATACTGAGAAGACTATATATATTTCACATGTGATTCATGACGTGTCTTTTTAACTTTAATCAGAACACTGAGAAGACAGTATATATATAATTTAAGATAAGGGAATATAAAGCAAAAATAACCCATGATGACGTAGTTATTTCATTTCTTTTAATTTTCTTTTCACTTTTAATGTAATTAGCTGGGATTTTATAATAATAATAATAATAATTTATTTTTAAGGTCACGGCGAAGCCAACACACCAAATTGGTGTATGAGATTCCCTTGTTGGTGGGACAAGGGACTTTACCGATTTGATTGGTAAAGTCTACTAAGGTATACATACCATACCCCCATTTAGATTTGAACTTGTGACTTCTTAAGAGGAAACACATGTTCTTAACCATTAAGCCCACTCAGAGTGTATAATGGAAAAATTATAGTTGATTTTAAGTTTTTCTTTCCTCAATCCCAAAGCTATCTCATTTCTTGAGAAATTCTTTTCTCAATTTAAAGTCTTCATTTTTTATATTTATTTTATGTTTAAATACAAAATGTGTATATGATGTTTATTTTAACATTTAAAAATATATATTTTTATTTCAATAGCAAAGCTAGTCATCTCTTGATAAATTGTTTTTTCAATTTAATGCGATCATTTTCTATATTTATTTTATTTTAAAGTGTTCATTTTTTGTATTTATTTTATGTTTAAATACAAAATGTGTATATGATGTTGTTTATTTTAACATTTAAAAATATATATTTTTATTTCAATAGCAAAGCTAGTCATCTCTTGATAAATTGTTTTTTCAATTTAATGCGATCATTTTCTATATTTATTTTATTCTTAATACAAAATGTGTATATGATATTTTTATTTTATTATATTTTGTGTTTAAATTCAAAATGTGTATATGAAAAATGAGAGGGTTGATTGATTGACTAGGAAATTGATTTTTTAAATATTTGTATGCCCGTGAATCTCAAAGCTAGCTCATCTCTTGTGAAATTCTTTTCTCAATTCAAAGTTATCATTTTCCATGTTTATTTTATTATATTTTATGTTTAGATACAAAATCTATATATAATTAGAACATCATAATTCATAAACCTAAGAAATAATTTTTTTTTTCTTTTCACAATAAATTACTTTAGTATATTAATACACTAATATTTTCCATATTTATTTAATTATATTTTACATAATAAATTGATAATACTAATAATTGATTTCTAAATATATATTTTTGCACTTTCACATCAATGCATATAATAAGTTAATGCTTAGTTACTTGGGAAAAAAAAAATATGCATATAATAATTTAATGCTCATTTACTTGGAAAAAAAAATTCGTTTAATAAGTTTAAAAGATTTTTTTAAACTTATATATAATTAAATTAACATAATTTTATTTATAAAAAAATAAAAATATATATATACATTTTTTTACTATAGTTTATGTTATGTAGTTTTTTCATTAATTTTTGTAGATTTTATCAGTTAAATTTGGTGTAACTTTGCTGTAATCTTAAAAATAGATTATTATTATTATCATGAGAGTATGCTCATTAATACAACAAAATATAAAATAAGAGTTATATAATTATAAATTACTTTTATTTGAATGTGATATTTTTTAATTTGTTTAATTATTTTGAAATAAATATATATTTTTTAATATTCATCTTTATTACGTATTTATCTATATTTTATTTTGAATTTTAATTTTCTTTAATATCTACTAAGTTTACTTTAGGGGTTTAAGTTTACTACAAGTTGTAATATATGTGAATATTAGGACATGAATCAATTATTTGATACTCTATTTTTATATTTTCTACAATGATAGACAATTCTGAGTTGTGTGAAAGGTAAAATATTTGATTATGGTAGGAGAAAATC
>JASDQU010515257.1:22272-47345 GCA_032191745.1 Picea mariana | reverse complement strand
GAAACGGGCTTTGTGTGGCTTAAGCAGAAGAAGAAGAGTGAGCACCAGTTCAAAAAGATTGGGAAAACGGTCCAATATGGTGCAGAGATCAGTGCCTATGTTGAGCAGCACAGGATGAAGAAGCTGACTGGAGTGAAAAGCAAGGAGATGCTCCTCTGGATCACCATCTCTGAGATGTCCATGGAAGATCCTTCCAGTGCTAAGATTTACTTCAAGAGCGCTGTTGGGATTGGGAAATCCTTCCCTGCCAGTGCCTTTGAAATTTAGGAGGATGGCAACAGATAAAATATGGGTATTGCAGGCTTATGATGATTTGGGTTATTTGTATTTTGGTATATCTGTGCACACATGATGGATGCTTGCCAGGGTTAATTATTTAAATAGTTGAAAGATGAAAGGGCTCAATGCTTTTGGGTTTTCAAGCTTCATGATTTCTGTGATTTCAATATTATAGAGCTGACCTGATGCTCATCTATATCATATCTATATCATTGGATTATGTTGCCAAATTGAAGGTGATTCTGTGGTTATGTATTTGTAGTTTTAAAAAATTATAATTTTCTTACTAATTTCTTTAAGTATTCTCCAATTACGTAATGATTTGGCAGGGATTATAATTTAATAATGTTTGTTAAACTGTTACTTAAAAAAGGTGAAGCTTATGAAAGGAGTCACATGCAAATTTTAATTTTATATACTCAGTTTTGAGGAGCATATTAGATGTGAAAATTATAATAGTAGTGATTTAGTTAAGTATTTTGATATGTAATAATTTTTGCAGGGTTAATGTATTGGAACAGTTATGTATAAAATGTTAGTGTTTTTTTAAAAGCAACCAATTATATTATATTATAAGAACAAAAATACAGGGGACGAGCAACAATTAATCACTTGTTAGCCAGCTTACGCAGAAGCTATTATGGCAGCTCTTGTGTTATGAGAAGAGTTAACTGGCTCGCTTGGGAAGAAGAAAATAAGCACCCAATTTAGGTTTCTCACTAATTCGATACTTGGAGTGTGTTCAGAATGCTAAGGATTGGCTACATTGTAGTACAAAAGAAAGACTGGTATCTTTGAAGCAATTACAAAAACTGTTCAGGAATTACAAAAAGATAGATTTGTTAGTGTTAACATCATGAGGGTCGCTTTCTTTTGAAACTTGATTCCTGTCTTTATTGTCGCCTGCAGCATGAGACGAATTCTTGTAATGTTTTTCTTTTTTTAATAATAAAAAAGATACTATAGATTTTCTGTTCAGAACATACATAATTTTACAATCTAGGTCCTCGGGAGTTTGCCACAAAATGAAAACCAAACCTCCCTCCCTTGTTCATTTCAAGATCTTTAATGTCCAGACTAGAAGTGTTTCCACAGTTTCATCTACACCACTTGCTCATTGTTTCAGCTTTGGCCTGCAAGTGTAGCCATAATTATGAGAGTTTCTTACAAAACTAGAGGCAAATTAGAAAGCCCCAAAAAAACAAAAAGCCAAGCTAACTAGACTGACTCAATTGCTAACCTTGGAAAAAAAATACTACCCAGGGTCGTCATAGCTCCTTGAAGGGTTTGAGTGCCACGCTCGCTTGCCAGTCAATGGATTGCGTTTTTGCTGGATTTCGGTCTTTCTTCTTCCTCATCCACCATAATGGGATTTGCTTGGGTGCCTGTCAGCTTTTTGCTTTCCTCTACTCCATTCCTTTGCGTGTTCTTAGGGGCCTTTGTCTTTTCATGGAATCAGATGCCAAATTGCTCCTTGCATAATAGCTCGAATTTGGCTTCCAGGACCCAAATCGCTTGGCGGGTGGCCCGTATTTCAGCTTGTTGTTAAACCATGGCCTATGCCACCATTGCTTTCGTCATCCAATAGAATTTTGCAAGATGGAAGAACTTGGTGTCCCTTGTATGAGATTTCCTAGGGTGGGGGACCCATTCCTTCACGGACCACATAATTTCTTCCTCTGACATGTTCTTCCTCTTTCTTTGTACTTTCTCCTAGACTCTCCCCATTAGTTCTTTCTCTTCTGCTGAGCACAGGTTCTAGTATCTCGTCCTGGCCCCTCTGACTACCCTGGCCACGCGACAATTGATAATAGTAGGGGTTCCTGCAAGATGACTCCCTCTGCCTTTGCTTGGTTGCGAGTCCTTATTCCTTAGAGGCCCAGTCTTCTCTCCTGCCATGGTTCGACAGTGACAGCTTTCCATGTTTTCAAACTTGGACCTTGAATCTCTAATCACAAGTCTACGAGAATAATCCTGGAGGTGTTGATATTATGGTAGTTGCGGGAGGTATTTACCTCCAGGTGTAAACTTGACGAGAATAGAATATTCCGGGAAGCAAGAAGAAACCCTAATTAATTGGTTAATAACCCTAGAAGACAAGTCGTCTCAAGAGAATGACTTGTATTAGGTTATTAGCCTCCAAGAGAAGAAGTCAGCTAAAAAAAATATTATATACTAAAGAATTAGTGCCCAGAATGAGAAGTCAATCCAGGAAGTCTGCTAGAAATAGTATAAATACAGGAGGTCAGTCTTCATTCTGGTCAGTATTCTCATAATTGCAGAAGCAACACTTGTGCACACTACAGTTGGCCAGTTTGTGCACAAGTTTGGAGGAGAGTTGTTGTTGCAGCAGCTGCAACTAGCAGATTTCAGTTTTGGCTTGGGCTCTCTCTTGGTTATGGTTTGGACTCTCTGATCAACCCTCGTTACTCTTTCTTGGTGTGCTATCCTTAGAGAAAGGTGTGCCACCTTTGTTTGGCTATCTAGCCTAGGGTTTGCTTCCGGAATGATTCTTTGTCAAGGATAAGGTGCTCGGGGGTGGCTTTGGCCTATGGTTGGGTGACAATAGTGATACTGTCTATGGTTAAACGGGCACATCCATTACATTCTAACAGGTTATGGGCCCACACTATCTTCGCACAGTCTAACTACTGGAAGATAGATTGGGAGGATTTGCTCAGTTGCAGTTGCAGCTAGTTTTTGCTGCAACAACGAAACCCTAACCCTCTAGTTGAGGCACCTTAAGTGAAGGGATTGACCTAATTTCTAGATAGACTAGTGCGCCCTAGCCTAGCACATCTCCTGGTACTCTCAACAAGCTAAGACGTCAAGTTTGAGTTTTTGGTCAAATCTAGGGTTGACCAAGTCAAAGCAACCATGACTTACTCTATGAAGCCAGAAAACAAATTAGAAGGGGCTTCTAACTTCAGAGCATGGAAGACAAGGATTGATCTCATCCTTGCCAAGAATAAAGTGTTGGATATCGTGAAAGGAAAGATTGTGGAACCAGAGTTTGAAGAAGGAAAAGAGAAGGAACCACAGAATGTTGTAGTTATGGAGAAGTTCAAAGACAATGACATGAATCCCATGAGTATCATAGTGGATTCTATAAAAGACCACTTGATATCCTACATCTCCCATCTTGATTCGTCTAAGAAGATGTACGATGCCTTAACAAACCTCTTCTCAGTCAGAAACATTGGACAAGTAATGAGTCTGAAGAATGAGCTCTATGACATGAAGATGAATGATGATGACATCATAACGTCATACTTTGTGAGGATCTCTCAGTTAAGAGATCAACTAAAAGTTATTGAAGAAATCATCTCAGAGAAGGAACTGGTAAATATAGTACTCAATGGTCTTTCCAAGACATGGGATGCATTTGCCGCAAGCATGAACACAAGGAAGGAGTATCCTACATTTGAAGAACTTTGGACTTGCTGTGCGCAAGAAGAATCAAGGATCAATGAAAAAGAGAAACCCCAAAATAAATACGATGATCAAGCCTTCACAACAAAGTTCAAGATTTTCAGGAATAAAAAGAAGTTTGGCTCCAGGAAGAAACCAAATCAAGAGAAAGATATGTCAAGAATACAATGCTTCAATTGTCGAAATTATGGCGACTACAAGAATCATTGTCCCGAGTTAAAGAAAAGGAAGGAAACACACGAAGCATCAGTTGCCAAAGAAAGGGAACCCTAAAAAAAGAGCCAAGCAGGACAAAACCGACTTCTTCTTATACTCTTCACAGTTCTTGTACATACCATGTTTAGATAGTTTCTGTACATATCCTGCATATCTATTTTCTAGAAGATAAGATGTTCAAAGAGAAACTATACCTATGACTACAAGTCAAACAATACACATGAAAGGATGAAGTACATCAACAACCCCCAGTAACAATTCATGTGGAAGTTATTACATAAGTAATAGTTGCAAGATAAGCCAAAATTAGAATCAACCTTGAAGAAACCTAGAAGAAGTAAAAACAGAAAGAAGGCAACAATCAAGAGGAAATTTGGAGAAAGAATCATGACACTTTGCAGAAGGCAATAAGGATGCATACATAAGCATGGACTCTGTTAGATGGAGGGAGTCGATTATATACTTCCAAAAGAAAAGCATGCATTCATACATGAAGCAAGGATTAGGAGGGAGCTAATCCTATGATCCATTGAAGATGATGAAGTATATATCCATGGTAGCAGCCATGAAAAGCAACACATGTTCAGTTTGACTTTAGAAGAAGTCTTCTTCGAAAAGAAGCCTTAAAAGTATCCCTGATTGTCCATCCACATCCATGATCCTATGATGAAAGGAAGAAGTTGGAATCTTCAGGGCATGGAATCTATAGAAAACTCCATGGACCCAAGAGTTAAAGAGAAACATGAGGAAGAACATGAAGATTCCAAGAGAGAAAGAAAAGATAGAACAACCAGTCATTGTATCAAGAATCACAAGACTACCAATCTGACCCGAACTCACTAAAAGAAATCAAGCAGAGGAACTGAAAGTTGTGATGAAGAACAATGTATGGAAGACTTATGAATGTAAGCATTGCTAGATCCAGAACTAGAGGTTCTCCCAGACGAAGGGAGAAGACTATGATGATTGATTATTCCAAGTAAACCAAACATACCTCTACATGAGCCATTATATCGTCTGCAATATCCATGGTTTGGAGTTTACATCAGATGAATGCAAAGATTGTTCTCCAAAATAATTGAACAAAGAGCGTATGTAGAGCAAACTCAAGGCTTTGAGGTGTACCGGAAAGAGACTCTTGTATGCAGATGGAAGAAGATTTTGTTTGGATTCAAACAACTTGGTGCAAAGCCTCTCATGCACAGTAGAAGCGTGGTGAAAATATTCTATGATAAAAGTCAAAACGGTTACTCAGAAGTCCAGGATGATGGATTGCTAATCCATAACAAACTCTCATGATGAAAGAAGAAGTGCCACATGGATATGTTTCAGTTTGAGCCTTGCCACGATGTTATGAGCTAGCAGAAAACAAAAGAGTTGAATTCAACTATGATATGCTGTAATGATCAGAGCTATATGAAGCCTTCAGAGAAAACCAATGTTCTAGAAAGACCGAAGTACATTGAGATCAAACATTACATTCTTAGTGATGAAGTCCAGAAAAGAGAAGTGGTTCTCCAATATATATCTTCATAGATGAGCAGATAAGCATATATTTTGGTAAAGCCTCTATCCAAGATGAAAGAGTTTGTGTAATCAAGCTGGAGCTCGTGGAGACGACTTCCTTATTGAAAAAGGAAGAGATGACTCCCAGGTTGGGAGGGAGCACTGATGTGTTAATGATTTATGCACAATCATTTTTCAAGTTCGAAAAATGGTCCTTAATGAGAAGTTCCTTTCCAGTTCGGAAAGTGGTTTGAGATTTATGACGAACAAACATTTTCCAGTTCGGAAAATGGTCCATATCGAGTGGTCATTTTCGTAATGAAAATGGTTCGATGGATTGTTGATGTACCATAGACATCGATTCCCCTTGTGGCCAGTGTGGGGGAATGGTCTAGGATAGTCTCTCTTCTTGACGATCACTCTCAGTAGTGGTCAAGAAGACTGGTTTGCCTTGTCGAATAGTCATTCTTTCGAAGTTCACAGTTGTGAGTAGTTTCGAAGAATGGTCTGTTTTGGAGGTTGGTGCAAGACAATCATTTCCTTAGGAAATGGTCTGAACAGTCATTCCCTAGGGAAGATTCATTCTCTCCAGGTTTCACTTTGTTTAGTGCCGGAGGAATGGCCTAGATAGGTGAATGGTCGAGGTTTAGCAATCAATGACAAGCATTCCCTAGGACAGACTCATTCTCTCCAAGTTGCACTTTGTTTAGTGCCGGAGGAATGGCTCGGATAGGTGAATGGTACAGACTCCGAAATCGAGACAATTATTCTTCCTTGCTTGAGAAGAATAGTCTATATATCTCATCATTGATGTTTTACCTTCTAAGGGTAGATACTCTTCCAGATCTCACAGATGTGAGTGGAAGAATGGCCCAGATGATTCAGTTTATATCATAACAATGTTTTATGTGCAGGTTGATATCAGATGATATGATTGTTATGGAGACTGTATATCTCCGGACAGTAGATGTATACTACTCTGGTGGATGTGTTCCATTGATTGTGACTATATGTCACTGATCAAGTATCTGTGTGCTACTTGGTGTGGCAGTGTATAACTGGATTGTAGTTGTGTACTACTATGGATAGACACAATTGTGTTCTATTGAATGACATTGTTCTGATTGCCTTGAAAACTATTAGTAGTGTTGGAAATTATTATTAGCTAGATGGATGATCAATGGACAAAGATTCCCCAGAGAGAAAATGGTCTAGGACATTCATTCTTCTAGGACATATGTCCGGATTAGAAGAATGGCTCTTGTGTCACTCTGTGGAGTGAGTAACTTATCCAACATCATGTCTAATTACTCATATGGAGTATGGTTTCGAGAGATGATGCAACTAATGACACTGATAGTGATGATGGTGCTCATGATCTAATCATGAGATAGTCTATACGACTATGTTGATGCTACCGGGTGAATGGTATGTTTGTGCTCAAGACCATTACTTTCAATACCTCCCTAGCTAGGAGGGAGTGTTGATATTATGGTAGTTGCAGGAGGTATTTACCTCCACATGTAAACCTGACGAGAATAGAATATTCTAGGAAGCAAGAAGAAACCCTAATTAATTGGTTAATAACCCTAGAAGACAAGTCGGCTCAAGAGAATGACTTGTATTAGGTTATTAGCCTCCAAGAGAAGAAGTCGGCTCAAGAGAATGACTTGTGTTAGGTTATTAGCCTCCAAGAGAAGAAGTCGGCTAAAGAAAATATTATATACTAAAGAATTAGTACCTAGAATGAGAAGTCGGCCCAAGCAGTCTGCCATAAATAGTATAAATACAGGAGGCCAGTCTTCATTCTGGCCAGTATTCTCAGAACTGCAGAAGCAACACTTGTGCACACTACAGTTGCCCAGTTTGTGTGCAAGTTTGGAGGAGAGCTGTTGTTGCAGCTGCTGCAACTAGCAGAATTCGGTTTTGGCTTGGGCTCTCTCTTGGTTATGGTTTGGACTCTCTGATCATCTCTTGTTACTCTTGCTTGGTGCACTATCCTTGGAGAAAGGTGTGCCACCTTTGTTTGGCTATCTAGCCTAGAGTTTGCTTCTAGAATGATTCTCTGTCAAGGCTAAGGTGCCTAGGGGTGGCTTCGGCCTATGGTTGGGTGACAATAGTGATATTGTCTATGGTTAAACGAGCACGTACATTACATTCTAACAAGAGGAAGGCAGGGATGCTTTCTGCCCTAGAAGTCCGATTGTTTCTAGTCACAAGGAAATGGCTTCGCCCACTCTCTTTCTATCAGAGAGTCTATTCTAATAGGAATGATGAATCCAAATTTGCAAATCAAAATGACTTCGACAAGAAATTTCAATGGTCTGGGGATAATTGAGCTTATGTCTCTTATAGCCAGGGTTGTTGTCTTGCTTGGAATTAATCATGTACTTGCCCCACTTTCGCCCATTATTTTGATGATTGATCGATATCCTTCGGGGTCTAGGCTGATCACCTACTCATTATTGTTTCTGGTGTGGTTGGGTACGATGTTTTTGTCCTTCCCCCATTAATCTAAAGCTCGATCAAATTTGGATCATTTTTCCGCTTCTTCATTATGTCCTCCTTTATGTTCCCATGATGACTGGTGGTTGACCAGACAACTCCACCTATTGCCGAAACGACCTGTGTCTGACCTTCAGGGATATTCGTGGGAATCATGGTAACACTTGGGCCTCTAACAGCCCTTGCAGTGCTTGCCCCTCTCCCCCTGTCTTGTCATGCAGTTGGTTGTCATGGCGATTGATACATGTAAGGTTATCATGTAGATATCATGTCCCCACGTAGTGCCATTACCATTGGCATGCACTTTGGGCCTAGCCCACTGCCACATTAGCAAGTTAGTCAACGACTGCATTTTCTCGTCTCCTGACGTGGCTTGGGATTATTGCTGACGTGCCACAGATGGTCAGTGCCACCTCCGCGAGCCCAATCTTTTGAGACTTTGTCTGGCAAGGCACCGTTTATGATTTTTCCTAGAGTCGAGACCAAAAGTTTGGAGTCTCCTTTATCTATGAGTGTCAAATAYCCCCTGACCTTCGCCCATTGCAGACCTGCTAGTAATCCTGCTAATTCCGCTTTGTTGTTTGTGGTATGCCCCAATATGACAGTGTATAGGCTGGCGATTTCTCCCTTGGCATCCCTGAAGATTYYTTCGGCCCCTCTTGGCCCTGGGTTTCCCTATCAAAATTCAATTTCAGGAAGCCCTAAGGGGGGGGGCTCCCATGTCTCTCCACATAGCTGATGCGGTTCTTGGGGTTTTTCTAGTGGGAGCGTTGACTTACCTTTTCCTAGGCTCCATATGGCTAACATACCTTTCTCGTGCCTTGTCATTATTAGGTCTTATGCCTGATAAGGGGCCTGGGCTATGGTCTCTCGTATGTTGTTCAAGACCCCTTGCCAAAGCAGTTCTAGGGATGGAGGTTGGTTTTGGAAGATCCATTTGTTTCTAGTTTTCCATATATTCCAGAGGAGGTATCCTGGGAAAATCATCCAAGCATGGTTTAGAATTGAATTATGGTAAGGATCTGTTCTCCAATATTCTATTGTCTTCATGATGTCTTGTATGTTCCAGTCTGAGATTTTGAATATTGCGGCCCTTATGTCCCATTATTCCAAAGCTAACGAGAATGAATTGAGGAGGTGGTTTAGGGTTTCTTCCGGTTGATTGCATAGTAGACATATTGATGGGGCCTGCGAACCCTCTCCTTATGATCATGTCCTAAGTTAGTTCTTTTATGTTGATTTCTATCCATAGAAAGGTGGCCACTTTGGGCCATAATTGGGAGTTCCATACCTTAGACCAGACTGGTCTTTTGGGCTCGTTCCCAGACCCATGGCTACTTGGTAGGCTTCGAACTTGATGTGGAATTTTCCGTCCCCCTTTTTCCCCCATATAAGGATGTCCTGGCTCTGCCTGTTGGGTGGTGGGTAGTATTTTACAATATCCTCCATGACCTAAATAGGTGGATCATTCCATTCTATAGGACGTTCAGTTGGAAACATCCAAGATTTTGTTCTACCAATGACAGGGTGTCGGTGTTCCTCCCAATATTGTGCAACTTTTGTCCTTCCATCCCCTATCATCTTATCTTTGATTGTCTGTAGCCGTTCATCTGAGCTCAACATCGGACATTTCTCCCACGTGTCCTCCCAGAAAAGGGCCAACTGGCCATCATGTAGCTCCCCAAAACTTTGATTTTCTTACCATCGCTCTTTTTTTCCAAGCATAATTCCAGATCATTGATCCTGATCTGTCTCCCTCCAAATGAATCTAGTCTTGAGGGGAGATATCTTTGTCATATTTTCCCTGCCAAATCCTATCCTAGAGCACTTTTCAACTTTTGATCCATCTCCAATAAATTTTAGCCGCCAGGGCCTGGCTCAGCCTTTGGGGGTCTTTTAACCCTAAGCCTCCTCGAGACTTTGGTTCACACATTTTTCCCTAGGCGACTAGAGCCCATTTGTTTTCTCTTTTTGTTCCTCCCCATAGGAAGTTTCTCTGGATTGAGTGAATTTTCTGAAAGATGTACTCGGGTGTTTCCAAAAATGAGAACAAATAGACCGACATAGACATTAAATCTAATTTAATGACTAGAATTCTTCTTGACAAAGGGAGGAATCTATGGGTCCAACAACTAAGCCTATTTTCCAGTTTAGTTAGCATCTCTTGCCATCCCATATTTCTTATAGCTTTGTCAATGACGGGAGCCCCTAGGTAGCACGAGGGCAGAGATGATCTTTGGAAGCCTAAAATTCTGGTAATTCTTTGTTGAATGATGTTTGAGGTGTTAAAGAAGAAGATGTGGGATTTATCTAAGTTTAGCTGCATTCCAAAGGAAATAAGGAAAACATCCAAAGCTTTCTTGATGGCTTTGGCTTCCTGCACTGTGGGATTCCCTAGGAGGATATTGCCATCAAAAATCTGAGGATAGGTCAAAGGTTCAATCTAAGGGGAAATTACTATCCCTTTCAGGTGACCTTGTCTCTGGGTTTGCTTTAGGAATCTCCCTAAACCTTCTGTGAAAATAATGAAGAGGTAGGGGGACATGGTATCTCCTTGCCTTAATCCCCGTGAAGTGTTAAAGATGGGAGAGGGGGAGCCGTTGACTAGAATTGAAAAGAAATCCGAGGAAGTAAGGTTCATAATCCATTGGGTCCAGGAGGGGTCAAAACCAAAGGCCCCCATAATGGCTCTTGGGAAGTCCCAATTTATTCTGTCATAGACTTTGGATAGGTCTAGCTTTAGGAGCATCCCATGTTTTTTCTCAGATTGCAAGGAATGAATGGTTTATTGAGCAATTACAATACCATCCAAAATTTGTCTACCTTCTACGAAACCCCCTTGTTCAGGGGAAATAATTCCTAGAGGATAGGCTTCAATATTTTAGCAATGATTTTAGAAATAATTTTGCAAACAACATTGCATAATGAAATAGGTCTATAATTATCTGTTGTATTTGATTCATTTTCCTTTGGGATCGGAGCTAGGAAGGTGGCATTGAAGGCTCTCAAGACTATTTGAGAGGTCTTGGCTTATTCCACCGCTTCCCATAAGTCTTTGCCAATAATGTTCTAGAAGGCTTGGAAGAAGTCCAAAGTGAATCCATATGTCCCTATGGCTTTCCCCTGCAACATCTCTTTCACCGTCACTTCCACCTTCTCCGTAGTCACCTCCCTCAGTAGGCTTTTTTTATGGTCTTCAGAAACCAACTTTGGAATAGGATGGATGATTAAGTCACTGGCTCCCTTCTCTGTTGAGGGGGTTCTGTGAGTAGAGAACTAAAATAATTCCTGAGGTTATGCTCTATGTCTTCATGCCTTTCTACTATCATCCCTTCTTCTGTTTGCAAGGAGTGAATCCAATTCTGGTTCCTGTGTTGTAGGGGGGAGTTATGAAAGAATTTGGTATTCTTGTCACCCTCTTTAAGCCAAAGAATCTTGGATTTATGGAGGAACATGATTTCCTCTTGTTGGTATCTTTCTTCTAACTCCCCTCTAAGGGATGATTCCAGCTATTGTAGATCTGGAGCCAGACCATCCTAGTTTATTTGTCTTTGCACTTGTTCCATCTTCACCTCTAAGTCTTGTTTTGCATCCTGAATGTTCCCAAAGACTTATTTATTCCACCTTTTTAGGCTAATTTTTATATGTTTCAACCTTTGTTGGAACTAGAACATCTTTGTTCCATACAACTTTTGGTTCTTTCCCCACCACCTTTTAATCATTTGCATGAATTATGGGTGTCTAGTCCGAAATTTCTCAAATCTAAATGGTTTGGGATGGGAGTAGAGGCCATCCATCCATATCAGATATATTGGCCAATGATTATATCCATAAATAGGTCAAATATCCCCACAGACTTATTTCCTGTGTTGGTAAAAATTTTCTGAGACCATGAATTTGTGTAGTCTTTCTGCTATATGATGCTTCCCTCCTCTTTTATTTCTCCAGGTAAACTGACCTTATGAAGGGATGATGTCTATTAGCGGCAATTGATCAATGAACTCTTTGAAAGTTTGGTCCTCTACTCAAGCACCCTATGCCCCCTTTCTTATTTTCCAAGGAGGTTATCATATTGAATTCCCCTCCTACAATCCATTGTTTCTATTTTATACTTGTTCCTACCGTCGAGAGCTCTCTCATGAAATCTCTCTTCTCTCTTAGATATTGGGGACCGTAGACTTGCATGATTGTCCTATGTTCTGTCGACCCTATGATCTTGTAGGATATGGTTATTATCTTTTTAGATTGGATCTCAACTCCACTTTGATTTTGCTCGGGTTCCATAAGAAGGCTAGTCCTTCGGAGGCCACCTCTGCTTCAGAGACGATGGACTCGTAGGGTTTCCATATCTTCCTAGCTATTGAATCCATAATTTTCATATCGCACTTAGTTTCTTACAACATTTCTAGGTCCATATTTTCTAGTTTTAGTATGTTTCTAAGGATTATGTGATTTGAAATGCCATTAAGACCCCTAATATTCCATGAGAATATCTTCATATTTAACTTTTGGTCTAGGGGAGGAAGTACTTGTCTGGTAGTCCCACTACCAGTCTTGAGTTGATGAGAAGATCATCATTTTTTTCAAGAATTTGCTTATGTGGCTTTCAACCTTTTTTCCTCTCATCACTTCCTGATTTCTTGGTTTTTTTAGAGGGTTTGGCTTTATTCCCAGGTTCCTCGACGAGGAGGTTGGATTATCTAGCATTGGTTATTTGATTTGTCTTCTGAGAAGTTTTCTATAAAGCTGATGAAGTTGTCCCAACTACATACCATTTATCTCTTTTTCCCCATGGACAACTATCAACTCCTGTAAGTCCACCTCCATGTCTTCCGATTCTAAGGATTGGTTGTCATGTTCCTTCATTGTCTCTTCCTGTGAATCTTCTAAAGCCACCTCATCTTCAATCTAGACTTCTCTCAACTCTATTTCTCTATTTTTCATACCTGCCTCCATTTCCGATGTTTCTGTATGTCTCAATATTCACCTATTTAGGTTGTTCTTTCTCTGGTCCTTGTCACTCTCCTTCCTGGTTAGATTCTATATCTTCTTTATCTGCTAAGATATGGAAGTTGTTGTCATATTTTCTTTCCCCTTCCCCAGGATTTTTATTTCCCTTGCATCCCACCTTTCTTTTGTTCGGGGCCTTTACGAAGCCTTCAGTGTCCTTCTTCTCCTTGCCTTTGTTATTCATCTGGGTTGTGTTCTGAGGACAGTCTCGGAATAGGTGCTCATGTTCATGGAATTACCTACATCTAAATGGGATATGCTCATAGTATATGGGTTGGACCCATTCGTTATCTTGGAATGAAATAATGATTGATTCAAGTAGTGTTGCTGCCACATTCATGTAGACACATATTCTAGCATATGAAGTGTATTTGACTACTTTTGTTATTTATGAGATTTTGACAAAAGAGCCCAGCATGTTACCTATTCCTTCTAGTGTTTGTAGGTGCTAGAACTCGTGGGGCAGGAAGTATAGTCTAATCTAGACTGGGGCGACTATGAAGTCCTCCTTTTCTGGGGAGAACGCTCCGACCAATACCTGAGGTGGAGCCCTACATAATTAAATAAATACGGTCCTTCATCAAATATTCGGTTCTTGTCCTCTGAGCAAGTGAAAAATACTGTAAATAAACCTTTGGACTTGAGTTTTAAGCTTATGTCTCATTTGACTTTCCATTTCGATTTTATCCATACCAACAATGCTTTCTCCGTGGGCCAGATCCCCATGAATTTACCTATTAGTGCATAGTCCATCATATATTGAATGTATTCTCCTACCAATGGTGAAGTGACCTCATATCTCAGATTCTCCACCATTTTAACGGGTGTATTGTAGGTTGTATCCCTTCATTTGTTGGATAATAATAAAGGAAGGACCTGTCAATTTCTCTAGTGGACGTAGCCCACACTGGGTGAACCACATATATATGTGTCTCTATTTTATTGTATATCTTCTGTGTTTTATTTTTACATTTGTTTTATTTTATTGCTCTACGATCCTATTTTTATAACCACTGGTATCAGAGCGAAAGGTAACTCGCAGGAAAAGAGGGTTCCTAGTTCGAGTGGGAGCAATGGCGGAAGATGGAAAGTTTAGGGTCGATAAATTTAACAGTGAAAATACCAGTTATGGAAGATGCATATGGAAGATTATTTATATAAGAAGGATCTATTCCTACCATTGGGTGAAATAACAAAGAGGTCAATGACCATGAAGGACGAAGAATGGGAGGTTCTTGACAGAAATGAACTAGGAACGATTAGGCTGAGCTTGACAATGTCAGTGGCTTTCAATATTTCGAAAGAAAAGACAATGAAGGAGCTGATGGATGCATTGGCTAAACTGTATGAAAAACCCTCGACGTCCAATAAGGTATTTCTAATGAAGAGATCATGTAATATGAAGATGTTAGAAGGTGGGTCAGTTGTAGATCATTTAAATGAATTTAATACAGTTACTAATCAACTAAGTTCTATAAAAGTGGACTTTTATGATGAGGTCAAGTCTCTTCTAATCTTGTGCTCATTGCCAGAAAGATGGAATGGATTGGTCATGGATGTAAGTAACTCTGTCTCTGGTTCAAACACATTAAAATTTGATGATGTTGTTGGTGTTATCCTTAGTGAGGAAATGTGATGGAAAATCACAGGTGAGACATCAAGTAATGCATTAAACATGGAGAACATGGGAAGATAAAAGGATAGAGGAAAGGGATCAAGGAACCATGAGAATTCTAGGAAGGGTAGATCTAAATCTAGACTCAGAAAGATAGTGTGCTAGAATTGTGGGAAGAAAGGACATCTGAAGAAAGACTGCAGAGCTCCAAAGAAACAAAGAGATGGGAAATAAGAAAAAAATTAGGAAGCAAATGTAACATGTGATGTGTTACAAGATGCTTTGATTCTTTATGTAGATAATATTTCTGAGTTTTGGATAGTATATTCAGGGGTTTCATTTCATTCCACACACCATAGAAAACATTTTCTAGATCATGTTCAAGGTGATTTTGAACATGTTAATTTGGGCGATGATGCACCATGCAAAATTGTTGGAATGGGAAAGGTAAAAATAAAACAAGGCAATGGAAACCAATGGTTGTTGAAAGAGGTAAGAAATGTTCTAGATCTAAGGAAAAATCTAATCTCAACAGGGCAGTTGGCAAGTGAAGGCTGTATATCCATATTTACAGATAAGGTGTGGAAGGTCACCAAAGGATCACTGGTGATAGAAAAAGGAGAGAAGGTACGTACATTGTATTTATGTACTGGTAATACTGAGTCTTATATCTCTTTAGTTTCTACAAGAGTGGATACATCACTGTAACATCATAGGTTTGGACATGTGAGTGAGAAAGAGATGGAGATACTTCACAAAAGAAATTTGTTGCCAGATCTTAAACAAATTTATTTGGATTTCTGTGAGCATTGTGTTTATGGAAAACAAAAGAGAGGCAGATTTCATAGAGTTGGAAAACAAAAGAAGAGTGAAAGGTTAGAGCTTGTACATATAGATGTATGGGGACCAACTCAGGTATCATCTCTTGGTGTCTCTCGTTATTATGTTACTTTTATTGATGATGCAACTATAAAAACTTGGGTTTATTGCATTTGACAAAAATCTGATGTTTTTGATACTTTTAAGAAATAGAAAGTTTTGGTTGAGAACGAGACAGAAAAAAGGTTGAAGTGCCTCAGATCAGATAATGGAGATGAATATTGCAGCAAGGAGTTTGATGATTACTTTTCATACCATGGGATTCATAGATAGAAGACATTTCCAGGAACACCACAAGAAAATGGTGTGTTAGAAATGATGAACGGGACAATCATGGAGCGTGCAAGGAGTATGAGATTGCATGTTGGGTTGCTCTTATAGTTTTGGGTAGATGCTGTAAATATTGTTGTTTACTTAATAAACAAAGGACCTTCAATCTCTTTGGATGGTGGAATTCCAGAGGAGGAATGAACAAGAAAAAAGGTAAACTATTCTTTTTTGAATACTTTCGGTTGTGAAGCATTTGTCCATATTGATAAAGAAAATAGAACAAAGCTTGAGGAAAAATACAAGAAGTGTACCTTTATTGGATACAATGTTAATGCTTTTGGTTATCACTTATGGAATTATAAAAATCACAAAATCATTAGGATTATAGATGTCATATTCAATGAAAAGGTCATGTACAAAGATTATTTGCAAAGAAAGATATAAGAAAAAAAAAACCAGAATACACAGTGCTTGATGAGATCACTAAAAAAGAAATTCCAAAGGTACCAGAAAATCAAAATGTAAAAACAGGAGCAACAGGTACCTCAAAATCTTACAAGTGTTGTTAGAATATCTACGAGGTTAAGTAGGCCCCATTAATGATACTCTCCTTCATTGTATTTTTTATTGTTGACTGATTATGGTGAACTAGAATGTTATGAAGAGGCAATGCTGGTAGACACCAAAAACAAGTGGGAGAAAGGCATGAAAGAGGAAATGGATTTCTTGGTAAATAACCAGACTTGGGACTTGGTTCAGTTGCCTGCAGGAAAAAAATCATTACATAATAAATGGGTTTACAAGTTGAAGAAAGAATATGGAGGCAAAAAACGGTATAAGGCTATACTTGTTGCAAAGGGGTTTGCACCAAATAAAGGTATAGATTTTGATGAAATATTTTCTCTTGTTGTTAAAATGACTTCAATTAGGACTATTTTAAGTCTCGTGGCAGTAGAATATTTGCATCTTGAACAATCAGATGTAAAAACAACTTTTCTCCATGGGGATTTGGAGGAAGAGATTTATATGCAACAACCATAGGGGTATGAGGTCAAAGGGAAGGATAATTTGGTATGTAGGTTGAAGAAGAGCTTGCATGGCCTAAAGAAAGCTCCAAGGTAGTGGTATTTGAAGTTTGACAGGTTTATGATAGAACAAGTTAATAGTAGATGTCATTCTGATCACTGTGTTTATTTTAAAATGCTAGAAAATGGAAACTATATTATCTTGCTATTGTATGTAGATTAAATGCTTGTTGTAGGTTCTAATATGCAGGATATAAATGTGCTCAAGAAGAAATTATGTAATTCATTTGCGATGAAGGATTTGGGTTCTGCAAAGAAAATCCTTGGTACGAGAATAACAAGAGACAAGAAAAATCGCAAATTGACATTCTCTCAGGGTGAGTACATAGAGAAGGTGTTGGATAGGTTTAGAATGTAGAATGAAAAAACAGTTAGTACACCTTTGGCCATCCATTTCAAATTAACTAAGAAAATGTGTCCTAAGACACATGAGGAGATAGAATACATGTCCAGGGTCCCTTATTCATCAATAGTTGGCAACTTGATGTATGCAATGGTTTGCACAAGACCATATATTGCACATGCAGTGGGAGTTGTGAGTAGGTATATGAACAATCTAGGTAAAGAACATTGGGAGGTAGTAAAATGGATTCTTAGGTATTTGAAAGGTACTTCTACTCATGCATTATGTTTTGGAGGTTCAAACATTGTTCTAAAAGAATATGTTGATTCAGATATGGCAAGTGATAAAGATAGCAGGAGGAGCAACACATGGTATGTTTTTACTATAGGTTTGGACATGTGAGTGAGAAAGGGATGGAGATACTTTACAACAGAAATTTGTTGCCATATCTTAAACAAATTTATTTGGATTTCTATGAGCATTGTGTTTATGGAAAACACAAGAGAGACAGATTTCACAGAGTTGGAAAATAAAAGAAGAGTGAAAGGTTAGAGCTTGTACATACAGATGTATGGGGACCAACTCAGGTATCATCTCTTAGTGTTTCTCGTTATTATTTTACTTTTATTGATGATGCAACTATAAAAACTTGGGTTTATTGCATTCGACAAAAATCTGATGTTTTTGATACTTTTAAGAAATATAAAGTTTTGGTTGAGAATGAGACAGAAAAAAGGTTGAAGTGTCTCAGATAAGATAATGGAGATGAATATTGCAGCAAGGAGTTTGATGATTACTATTCATACCATGGGATTCGTAGATAGAATACATTTCCAAGAACACCACAAGAAAATGGTGTGTCAGAAAGGATGAACAAGACAATCATGGAGCGTGCAAGGAGTATGAGATTGCATGCTGGGTTGCTCCGATAGTTTTGGACAGACGCTGTAAATACTATTGTTTACTTAATAAACAAAGGACCTTCAATCTCTTTGGATGGTAGAGTTCTAGAGGAGGAATGAATAGGAAAAAAGGTAAACTATTCTTTTCTGAAGACTTTCGGTTGTGAAGCATTTTTGTCCATATTGATAAAGAAAATATAACAAAGCTTGAGGAAAAATACAAGAAGTGTACCTTTTATTGGATACAGTGTTAATGCTTTTGGTTATCACTTATGGAATTATGAAAATCATAAAATCATTAGGATTATAGATGTCATATTCAATGAAAAGGTCATGTACAAAGATTATTTGCAGAGAAAGATACAAGAAAAAGAAAAACCAGAATACACAGTGTTTGATGAGATCACTTAAAAAGAAATTCCAAAGGTACCAGAAAAGCAAAATGTACAAACAGGAGCAACATGTACCTCAAACTCCTACAAGTGTTGTTAGAATATCTACGAGGTTAAGTAGGCCCCATTAATGATAATCTCCTTCATTGTATTTTTTATTGTTGATTGATTATGGTGAACTAGAATGTTATGAAGAGGCAATGCAGGTAGACACCAAAAACAAGTGGGAGAAAGGCATGAAAGAGGAAATGGATTCCTTGGTAAATAACCAGACTTGGGACTTGGTTTAGTTGCCTGAAGGAAAAAAATCATTACATAATAAATGGGTTTACAAGTTGAAGGAAGAATATGGAGGCAAAAAGTGGTATAAGGCTATACTTGTTGTAAAGGGGTTTGCACAAAATAAAGGTATAAATTTTGATGAAATATTTTCTCTTGTTGTTAAAATGACTTCAATTAGGACTATTTTAAGTCGTGTGGCAATATAATATTTGCATCTTGAACAATCAGATGTAAAAACAACTTTTCTCCATGGGGATTTGGAGGAAGAGATTTATATGCAACAACCATAGGGGTATGAGGTCAAAAGGAAGGATAATTTGGTATGCAGGTTGAAGAATAGCTTGTATGGCCTAAAGAAAGCTCCAAGGTAGTGGTATTTGAAGTTTGACAGGTTTATAATAGAACAAGGTAATAGTAGATGTCATTCTGATCATTGTGTTTATTTTAAAAAGCTAGAAAATGGAAGCTATATTATCTTGCTATTGTATGTAGATGAAATGCTTGTTGTAGGTTCTAATATGCAGGATATAAATGTGCTCAAGAAGAAATTATGTAATTCATTTGCGATGAAGGATTTAGGTTCTACAAAGAAAATCCTTGGTATGAGAATAGAGACAAGAAAAATCACAAATTGGCATTGTCTCAGGGTGAGTACATAGAGAAGGTTTTGGAGAGGTTTAGAATGTAGAATGAAAAACCAATTAGTACACCTTTGTCCATCCATTTCAAATTAACTAAGAAAATGTGTCCTAAGACACATGATGAGATAGAATACATGTCCAGGGTCCCTTATTCATCAATAGTTGTGAGTAGGTATATGAACAATCTAGGTAAAGAACATTGGGAGGCAGTAAAGTGGATTCTTAGGTATTTGAGAGGTACTTCTACTCATGCATTATGTTTTGGAGGTTCAGACATTGTTCTACAAGAATACGTTGATTCAGATATGGCAAGTGATAAAGATAGCAGGAGGAGCACCACATGGTATGTTTTTACTATAGGTGGAACAACAATAAGTTGGATTTCAAAACTACAAAAGGTTGTTTCACTTTCAACAACAGAAGCAAAGTATGTTAGTGCTACAGAGGCTAGTAAAGAAATGATTTGGTTATATAGGTTTATGGAGGAATTGGGAAATAAGTTGGAGAATAGAAGGTTGTACTGTGACAGTGAGAGTGTCATTCATCTTGCAAAGAACTCAACCTTCCATTCGAATACTAAGTATATACAATTGAGGTACCATTTCATATGATCCATCTTGGAAGATGGACATTTGAAGTTGGAAAAGATACACACTAGCCATAATCCTGTAGACATGTTAACAAAGGGAGTAACCAGGGAGAAACTGAGTTCCTACTCAGTTTCAGTTGGTCTTCAAGCAAGAAGGTGAAGATGAGAAAGTTTCCAGGTCCAAGAAGGATTATAGTACAACATATACAACATCGATAGAGTTGTTGAGATCGGTCTCCAAGTGGGAGATTGTTGGTTGTGGAGCCTGATTATCTTTCTGATTCATAGGCATTTTGTTTTCAGCTGTGTTTATACCCCATGAAGATTTTACACCTCGGAAGAATGTACACTCCACCATGCGGGGGAGTGTAGGGGGGGTTACTCCCTCCCCTACGGGGTCCGGTGGCAAGTGGGCTCCTGAAGGAAAAATTGCCTTATAAATGTATATTGTAATTTGATAGAAAATCTGGACCGTTCATTATAAGGTCACAGATCCGACGATAGAAGTTATGTTAGGGTTTTTTTCCCTAGAAGGAAACCCTCTTTTATGAAGGAACTGTATTGTGGTTATGTACCATTGTGAATATTGTATTCTGAGTGAGGAGACTATGAGAGGAAGAAGAGGAAGTTACAACGAGTGTGTTGTAGGTTGTATCTCTTCATTTGCTGGATAATAATAAAGGAAGGACCTGACAGTTTCTCTCATGGGTGTAGCCCACACTGGGTGAACCACATATATCTGTCTCTATTTTATTATGTATCTTATGTGTTTTATTTCTACATTTGTTTTATTTTATTTCTCCGTGATCTTGTTTTTCTAACAATTATGTTGTTTCATTTGTTCCAAATTTTATCATGTTTGTCTTTTTGGTTTTCCACCCCTTCATTGGCAAGCATGTCTGCCAATTTGTTAGCCATACACCTTAGATGAAAGGGGATAAGAGCTTCGATTATGGGAAGAAGGGCTTGAAGTTCTTCAAGTTCCCCTTCCATGCGCCAACCGAAAAAAATATTGTTGATAGCCGCTTTATGGAACAATTTTTCAAGGGTGCGAATAAGTTTTAAGGAGTCTCCTTCAATAATGTGTTTGTTAATACCTTCTTTAATGACAATGTTGAGACCCTGGATTAGTGCCCCAAGTTTTGTCTCATTGTTGGTAGTTATACCAGGCCTTCAGAAAATGCCCTGTTATATAATAATATAATAATGGTAATTTAGTTATGTTTTCATATTACCTAATAATGTGATATTTTTAATTTAGTTATGTTTATCATGTTTTTATGCTTTCTTAGTATGAAAAGTGTCATATGTCAATTTTATTTTTATATTTTTGGTTGGAAGTGGAAGAGCGTTGTAAATTTTAATAGTAGTAATAATTTGATAGAGTGTGTGGTTATGCTTAATGTGTAGTAAATAAGTAGTATTTAAAAAAATATTAGTAACAAAATAATGTTTCAATTAAAAAAATTAAAATAAATTTAAATTTAAATTTAATGTTGATTAAATGTTATTTCAAATAAACAATTCAAAACAAATTTAAATTTAAATGTATAAATTAAATAATTTTATGAGAATTATTTCAATGTATATAATAAATATGCTTTTATAAAACAATTAAAAAATCTAATAATCTTAATTTTTTTAAATAAATAATTCAAAACAAATTTAAATTTAAATGTATAAATTAAATAATTTTATGAGAATTATTTCAATGTATATAATAAATGTGCTTTTATAAAACAATTAAAAAATCTAATAATCTTAATTTTTTATGTGTAATTTTCATTAAAATTAGAATTAAAAATAATTTATATTGTTTTTTTTTAAATAATCAATTTGAAATGCAATAGATTTTATTAATATTTTTTTTAATAAATAAAGACAAAGTATTTCAAGTGGGAAGATAGAAAAACATAAAGAAGGATTGCAAATGCACTAATTGGATATTTCTCATTATCAAAGTTAAAATTACTTGATATATTCAAAGTTAAAATGATTTAGTATTTAAAAATAAATATATTAATAATAAATGATATTTCAATATAAAGAAATAAATATAAATATGAGTTAAGTTTAAAATAAATATAATAAAAGGAAATTATAGAAAAATAAATTTAATATATTATTTGAAACTATATATTTTTATTGAAATTATTTTATATTTTTAATTTTATATTTATAAAAATAAAAGTAGTTTATATTATTTTAAAATTATGGGTTTTGATGAATAAACAATTCCATTTTTTAAATTTTTTATAATTTAAAATACAATTGATGATGACGATGACGATGGTTAACGTCTATTGAAACCAAATTGGTGTATCACACCTTAAGAGGGTAAGGGATTACTTGCAATTATTTAGAAAAGAAGAAAAAATTATCAAAATAGTATATGATAAGTAAGAAAAGAAGAAAAAATTATCAAAATTTGCATATTTATAAACTAGATTCTTCTAAGGATTTGAGAAGCAATGGATTTTCTCGAGCTTCTGTCCACAACGATTAGGCTTAACCCTAGCCACTCGTGCCCCCTACACGAAGCTTTGATGTCCCCGTTCTAGTCTCCTTCGACGTTCATGGAGGTAGCCCCTTCAACTGCTACTATAGCCCCATGTCGTGGGCCTCTTCCTTCCATTTCTTTGGCTAAGTCAGGTTTTATCTTACAGTCTGGAGCTTCATTTCGAGATATTGTTTAGAAGGAATCTGCTCCATCTTCTTCGTCTCTCCTGGCTCAATAAGCCTCGTCTCTTGTCATTCTCATGAGACACGATGCTAATGAAGAGGAGGAATATTACAGATCTGTGAGTTTGGTCTATCGCTTCAATGGTTTTTGGCCAAAGTTAGCAGATCTTAACAACTGGATATTTGATACCCATATCCCTATCATGCAACAATGAGCTTTCATTCATCCTTGTGCAAAGTGTTTCTTCATTGTTGAGTTTGACATTCAAGAAGATCGAGATCTGGTTTTCAACTTGGGTCTGTGGTTTTGGGGAAACTCAGGTTTGTGCATGAAACCCTGGTCTCTTTCTTTCAATCCAGTTACTGACATTCTCTCCCCGACCCTAGTTTGGGTGAGACTTCCCAATATTCCCTTACATTTTTTGGGATTACCCTCTCTCGAAGCCATTAGTTCGGCACTAGGAAAATTCCACTTCGCAAGCCGTGAAACTACAATGCACAACACCTCTACTTATGCTCGTATTTTCGTGGAAATGGACTTCATTAAAGGATTCCTAGTTGAATTTATTCTTGTTATTAAAAATTACTTTTGGCCTTAGAAACTTGACTATGAGAGAGTCTCCTTGCGGTGAGAATCTTGTTTTAAAATAGGTCATCTTGCATCCCATTGTCCTAAAGGGTCCAGGAAGATAAAAAAGCATCGAAAATCCACTTGGTGGGTTGGATCTAATGACGACCATTAAGTAATTTCAAAAGACTACAAAGAGCCTCCATGAGACAATGAAAATCCTTCTCATTCAAATCCTGCTATTTAGCACACTCCGTTATCTCAAGTCTCGTTCCACAACTCCAGTCAGAAGCTGAAGAAAGAGGCATCTTCCCTTCAAGTCTCAAATAAAGGACTTCAGATCCAACAATCCCCTCAACCATCAACATGTTGGGAAGATCAAGCTGATATTGTTGAGGTTTCAGATTAAGAAAAACAAGAAACTTCATATCAAGAAAATTTAGGAGTCACAGACATTACAGATGGTCCAACATCTAGTAATGAAGTTTGGATGATAGTCAAAAAGAAGAAGAAAGAACATGTAACATCACAGCCAATGATAACACGAAGTCAAGCCAGCAAGTCACAAAAAAAGGTGAGATCTTCCCCAACAAGTCAATTTAGATGCAATATCTCTTCACTTTTATCCTCAGATTTTTTTTCTGAGTGTATTCAACAAGGTTGTTCTATGTTACGATTTCATTTGAGTGTTTGACGAAGTCATTAATAGTCTATAACAATTGTCTATTTGAGGCATCAGGTTGGCTTGAAATTTCTAAGATTTCGTAACCTTTTTTTATATAATAAAATTTCGCAATTTCTTTTAAAAAATAAAAATTCTTCTAATTTTTTAATTTAAATAAATTTAAAAATTATAATTAAATTATTAATATATTTAAAATTAATTTAATAATAATTATTAAATTGTTATTAAAATATAATATAATTTTTTTTATGGGTTAAATATGAAAGAAGTGACATGCCATTTGTCCAAATGTAAATAAGATTTGAAATTGAATGCTCTTAAAACAAGATTGCAAAGCAAAATAATTATGTGCAAAGTTTGATATTTTTCATTATGTTTGTTTTAAATATCATAAAACTTAAATACAAGTGGTTTGGAGTTCTCTTGATTAAAATAAGTGATAAATAGATATTTTAATTTGTTTTGACATATAATTATAGAAAATAAAATATACCATGAACAAAATTGTAGAAAGAAGTTTTATTAAATACCAATGTCTCTCATATATTTTATTATAATTATAATTATTTATTTTTATTTTTATTTTTTGTTTTTTTAGTCATGATAATTAATAAATAATATAATTTTGATTTAAATATATTTTATTATATTTATTTATTTTTATTTTTATAAATTTTTATTTTTAATTTTTAATAATAATAATAATTTATTATTATTATTTTTATAAATTATTTTATTATTGTTTTTTAATAATATTTTTTGGGGGATTTGAAATTATATCTGTGTGGTTTTGAACGAAAATAATACTTCTCTCCATTTTTGAATGGGAATAATACTTCTCTGCGGTTTTGAACGGGAGGAGATATTTTATTTCTAACATTATAAATCTACGGTTTTGAATGAGAATAATACTTCTCTTTGGTTTTTACCTTTTTTACCTAGAATAATCTATGTAATTTCTCTCCTTCGGAACTTCTCTGTGTTTTTGGAAATTATTTTTGGCTTCTTCAACCGGTTGAGAAATTGGACATGTGAAATGAGGTGAGTCACTTTTTACTTTAATTCAATTTTAATTTAAAATATATTTATAATCTATTAATATTTTTTTTTTTTTAAATAAAAAAGTTGGAACCTGTTATATTGACAAAAGCATAATACAACATTGTTGGGGATGCCAGCTGTCCCTCCTTAG
>JASDQU010515257.1:0-14555 GCA_032191745.1 Picea mariana | reverse complement strand
GCAAAATTAAAGCTAGTGCTTGCAACTGAGACTAGAGTATAAAGGAAACTAACTATTTTCAGACAAAGACTAGTGAAACCAAACCAGATACAGAGCTGGAGCATAATCATCAGGTAACCTCGGAACCCAGGAGAGCGTCGGCAGCTTCAGTGTGCCTCCATCGTGCAGGGAAGACATACTCTCTGGCGCAAGTTGGACACTGTCTCTTCGGCGTAGCTCTGGAATGCGCTGTGAAGAACAGGTCTATTCGCTACTCCAGCTGCTCGATGCGAAAGACCTGGTCCGCGAGGAGATGGCGCACATCAAAGAGGAGGCTGAGGTAGTCCGCGTGGGGTGGAGGTGGCTGAGTTGGGTTGGTGTCTGCCCTCTCTTCCGGCGCATGAGTTGTTGGGTCGTGTTGGATGGGCTCAGGAGGATCCTCCTCCTCCACATAGCAAGGAGTGTATGGTGCCTCGGTGCCACTGTCGTCGGGGTTGCCCTGCACCCCTGCCATCCCTGTAGTGTTGTCGACACCAATGTACGAGCGGGAGTTCCAGTGCCCTGGGGCTGTAAACCAGGTGTATTCGGGGGGGTTCTCCTATCCTGCGTCTGGGAGAACCTCCTCTACAATTGCCTTGCCCCGCATCCTCCTCCTTCTGGCAGCGACTGCCATTGCTTTTTCGAAAGCTTCCTTGCGTTTACGCCTCGATTTAGCAGCATGCCAGGCCGCCCCCCGTCTCGGTGTGCCTCGGAGCCGTGGCATGGCGATGCCAGGTGATAATGCGACCAGGCGGCTCGGCCCCTTCAAACGGAAGAGAATGACCCTGCTGTGGAGCAAATTTCGCGAGAGCTCTTGGTATCCCAGAGGTTCACTGTGTGCAATGAACCGGAGAAAGGTGGTAATTTCGGTATACAACCCCATCGCTGCTAGCATTAAACTCTGAACCTTAGTGCGGGTACCTTCGCCTTGTGCGAACAGACTCCGCATTTGAATGCGCCTGTGGAGATTCATGGCAAATTAAATTTGAACTTGACGTGAGCCGGTGGGCGCCGTGCCTCCCTGTCCCAGCTCGCAGCCACGTGGTCGCCTTTTCCGCGCTGTCACCCCATCCGGGGTATAATCTATTAATATAAAGAGATTTAAATATGTTTTATTTATTTTAAGTTTCATAAGTAAAAGTTGATTTGAGAGATAAAGTCAATCCAAAATAATAATTGTTACATTTTTTTTCTCTTTTTTTCAATATGAGCACTCCACCACCTATTTCAAAAACTCATCCTAATAGGGGGAGGCCCCCCAAAATCACCCTAGAGATCCTTTACGATTATATGGAATCAGTAGAGAAAAAGGAGAGAAGAGAGAGATGCCAAAATCTAAATAGAGTTAGAAACATTAGAAAAAATAAGTGAAGAAAGAGACGTAAAACTCCAAATAGAGCTAGAGGCAATGATTGATAAAAAATTTAAAGATACCATTCAAACTCAAATAGAGGATAGATTCTTAGGGTTTAAGAGTGAATTGCAAACAATTAAGGATATGATTCAGGAAATGGAAAAACATAAACAATCAACCTAAGAAGGAGGGGTTGAAGAAAATCACAACTTGAGAGATAGGATTAAAGAGCTAGAAGAAAAACTAACCAACAATTTGACCCTCAGTAATATGGAAAACAAATTGGATATCCAACCCATCAAAGAGGAAATAAATAAGCTAATCGAACTGGACCATGAGCGTAACAAAAGAGCCTTGAACCTTGTAATTTTTGGTATAAAAGAACAACAAGAGGAGGATAAGCTAGAAATAGTAAAAGAAGAATTAAATAATAAATCACAAATTGATACAACTTACCTCATAGAAGAAAATAGGCTAGTAAAAATAATTGATCACAAAGATAAGTTGATCCATGTCAAAGTAAGTTGTAATGACCATAAATATAACATACTTAGTAAATCTATGAGCTTAAAAGGGTCAAGAATATTTATAAATGAAGACCCCATTCCCGAAGACCAAGCTTAATTAAGGAAGGAAGTTCATGTAACATCCTGCTCTTGTGCAGACCTGATTGGACTTATTATTTAAGGACACTTGTGTGCAAGTGATCCGGTTCATTATATGATTGATTGTTTCACTTATGGATTTTGATGATGTTGTGATGTGATGATATGTAATTTATTATATTTGTATCGATATGTGCTATTGACTGGTTTTTCCTGAGTGTGCAGGACTTTGGACCGATTGAGGATGTCAATGGCATCGATGGATCTCCTTGGAATCTAGATCGAGTCACGAAGTGGACTGTTATGGTTTGAGTGTTTTTTATATTGCATATGTGACATATGACTGGTATATTATGATGTTGATTTGGATCATTGACATGTTTCGTTGATGGATACAAGCTACTAATAGCTTGGTAAAAAGACTCACATTTGGAGTAAAGGGGTCACGCATGACAACCAGAGATATTGAGGGAGAGGTGTGGTAGCAACCCTGCCACATAGTACTAACACTCCCACCATGGCTTGAACTATAAGTTAACGATTACCTAGTTCGAGAGATCCACGATGCCATGAGGGAAGACTGAGATAGTCGGTCACAAAGATTCTAAGGGGCACGCAATAAGGCAGGGTCCTTATTCCTTAGAGGCCCTTAGTCTCCCACAAGGTCGCTCGACGGAGTATTGAATCCAAGGGCGGACGTCTACCAAAATCAGTCAAAATGCGAGTGGCACCCTTGGAGCATGTAGTGCATCTTGAAGGGTACGCTGCATGGATGAAACTTAAATTAAGGTGAGTGGCACCTTTGGAGCACATAGTGCGTCTTGAAGGGAACATCGTGGTTTTAACACTAGTGAGTCAATGAATCTAGGTACCTAGAAAACAATCTCTCATTTTAACCTGGTCAGCCTTAAGATAATTGTCGCATGAGTAAATTTTAAAATTTTAAAATTTCCCTTAAGACAATTTTTCTGAGCCTAGTTAAACTTAAAGCCTAGGTTTAAGTAGGTCATGAGAACAAAAATTGAATTAATCAAGTAATAAAGAGAGATGAAGAATATGGGGGTGAAAATTAAAATTAACAAAATTTATGGAGGATTAAATTATGTAAAAGATTAATTGTTGGATAATTACAAAACTTGCTAATTTAGAACTTAGACCAAAAAGGGGAAACATAAATACAAAAGGAATGTGGAACATAGAAGGGAATCTAGTCTAGAGAACTTTCTAATTTCAAACTCAACTAAGCTTTAAGAAAGACGACAGCCATTAAGGGAATGTAAGGCAATAAAGTGACATCAATGAGCATTTTTAGGAACACTTTTAGGTGGGTGAGGGATATTGGAAAATTAGATTAATTAATTAAATGAATTTCTGGTGCAACTAAGGGATCGGGTGACAAGTGTATGGGGGAGAATTTTCCTAATTAATTTTAATAAAAAGAATTTAATGTGCATTTTGGCAACAAGTCACTAAAAAAAATCTATAAAAGAAATGACAGAGGAGGAGGATGGATCATATCTGGTATGTGTAAGGTTATGCTGCCAGATTTACTCTTGGCTAATTTTTCTTGTGGGATTTGGGACACCTAGCTTGGATAACGAGTGGTAGCTTGACCTTGTGAGGCAAGGTGAGAGCTAGCCTTCTCTGGTTTGTGTGCATGGCCCCTTTGTAGCTCGGGGGGCTCATGGGGAAGAAGAGTACCCCTAGCATTGCCTGGGAGGTACTGGTGATGTCTCAGCGGTTAGCAAGATGGAGCTGGATGGAGCGCAAGTTCGGGACAACGACTTCAGATTCTTCACCTTCAATGATGATACGCGTGTGTAAATTTGCATTGTGAATTAGTTAAAATTTTCCTGTATATGAATATCAATTGATGATTATTGTAATGTATTTCTAGCGCAGTAGTTGTTAAATTCAATTGAGATTGTTTTGTTCCAAAAATTTGTTCAGTTTATTAAGAAGGATTTATGGTTATGATTTCTTGTATAAACTCACTACCTCACTGGATTTATGGTTTTTTGTTTCTACCCTGATACCCTTCCTCTGTCTATTAAATTTTGGTATGTGTGGATTATTGTTTGCTTTCCTTTCCTTTTAATTTCCCCCAATATCCTGAAACTACTAATTAATCCAACGCAATTCCATTATCCTTGGAATTTCTCCTGACAACAACTACCTATGCACCGTAAATGCTTTCGGTAATACATTACCCTCAAGGCCTTCCTTTTCACAACCAATGCACCCTTGAGTTTGTTTAACCTCAACCATTCTGGAGTTCTCACCTGTGTGTTGTCTCATAAATTAGATTGATTCCTTGCGTTGTTTAACTATTTCCTCAGAAATTCAAGATATATTTTCATGTTGAGAACGATAATGCCAGTGATGTTGAGACCATGAATAAGACCTTAATATCTAGTGTGAAGTGATACTTTCTTCCTTTATTTGTTGTTATCAGTAGTTATGCAACTGGGGTTGATCCAACCCTTGTGTCCCAAATTTTATTGGATCCCAAAAACAGGCAAGAGCCCAAGTTGGGGATCCTCCAATTGTATGGAGTGATCAAGTTGCAAGCTACGCACAAGCGTATGCCTTTCAGATAATAAGTGAGTGTTCTTGAAGCACTAGAACGACCCTTATGGCTAAAATATCTTTGGGGATCGAGTGGAACTAGTTGGCCGCCCAACGACGCATTGTCGAATGGATCAACGAGATATTATGAGACCCATCCTTGTTCATTGTTTCTTTCTCTCACTCTGTCGATCGGAGAACACCCTATCTATTACATTGATCACTATGATTTCGTTTTCCTTAAATTTTACCTAGCAAGTCAAATAAAGAATTCCTTTATTCATTTTCCTTTATTTCGATTTCCTTTATTCTTTAAAATCAAGGAAAATTGAGTAAAGAATGGGAATTTTCATATTTGATTAGTATAGTTTTAATTTATTATAAATTACATACAAAATTTTACATTCTAAGGTTTATGATTTCTTTTTGTTTTAATATTGAACCAGAGAAGTTAAGAAATTTTATTTAATTAATAAAACCCTTTTGAATGGAATGTATAAATGTTACTTTGAAGATTTTTATATATTTTTAATATTAGATTTGTGATTGGTTATTATGTTCTTTGATATAGTCTTTATGGTGGTAAAATTGATAATGAAATACATCTAGACCATTGCGTATTTAAAAAAAAAACACATAAGAAATGCCACATAAGAAAACAATAAATCTATCTAGACCGTTGTGTAATTAAAAAGTATTGAATGTAGTTACCCCATGTCTTGATTATTTGATTGACTAGAGAGCTTGCATTTATAGATTTCACATAAATTATGACAAGTGAAGATTTGGACTTCTGGCACAATGGAAGTAATGAATAGAATGATAGTTTTTAGATGATTAGTTTTTGTTTAATTAGTTATTTTGAATGATGGTTTTTAAACGCAGTTGTATCTTGCGTGTTGACAATTTAAGGTATTGAATGAAGTATTGAATAAGATTTATACTTCTATTCTTGCGCGCATTGAAGGGGTCAATATAAGGATTAGTCGTTGGTTATTTACTTCTTGCACCCTGAAAAATGTATTGTAACACATGATTGTGGATACTTTATTTCTCGCTCGCCATGGAAGTTTATGTTACATATGTCAGTTTATTAGATGTTTTTTGCACCTTGATGATCATTGATGATGTTAATTAGCGTAGTCGTTTATATTCTTTATTTGAGTAATGTTTGTAATTTCTTCAAGCTTCTTGATGTGCTAATATGCTAGGATTTTCATGTATATGTTACTAGTGTCATCCTTCATTATGATGTCGTCAAGTTGAGTTGTTGTTGAAGGAAAATCCCCCTGCGGATAGGTAGATCTCCTCTTGAGAGCTAAACTCTTAACTCTAAGACAAAAGATGCTTATCATGGACACTGATTTTCTTTTAGATCTAGAAAAACTAATGCACAAGGAGGAAGGAGAAGAGGAGTACCTTTTTACCGGTGTTTGTCCCTGCACGTTCTGAGTTGAGCTCCAATCTTGAGCTCCTCGATAAGCCCTGTAGACAAACAAAAGTACAACCACTTCCTACTCTACTGATATTAGCTCGAAATAGACCTATCTACTAGAGACAAATTCATGTGAGATCAGACACAAATTAGAAAGAAACAGGCCAAGTGAATTATATTAATGATATCAAAGCGTTGCTTACAGCCATGGATGAAGTGCAGCAGCTTCGCCAAGATCTCCTTGTATAACCCTTGCTCAAAAGACCCACGATCAGAATGACAGTAACTTCACTGATTATCCTCCTCCACTTCACTATGTGTTTCCTATGAGATCATAGGTTTTATGCTTCCAAATCCTCCCCTTTTCACCATAAGAAATCTTTCTTATATAGGCTTGGAGAGGCCCAACCACTTGAGATATCTTTGGGGTAAGTTGAGAATTTTCCTCCTTCAGTTAGGGATCTTCCCTAATATCA
This sequence comes from Picea mariana, assembly GCA_032191745.1. Taxonomy (NCBI): domain Eukaryota; kingdom Viridiplantae; phylum Streptophyta; class Pinopsida; order Pinales; family Pinaceae; genus Picea; species Picea mariana. The sequence goes on along the minus strand of JASDQU010515257.1, from coordinate 8,099 downwards.
TGGCTTGACTAGGGATTCGAATCCAAATGCCTTTAAATATTGAAGGGATCTTTCCCTCATTCTTCTCAACAAACCAACTACTGCCCAGAATAGGTAGCGCTCCTTCAAAAGGGTAGTCAGAGCGTTATAACACTCCCTAGTAAGGTATAGGGGGGCACCAACACTCCTAACAGTAGCAGCGTTCCTCCAAAAGGGCTGTCAGAGTGTTATAATGCTCCCTAACAATCTATAGGGGGGCGCCAGTGATCCTAACAGTGGTATAGGGGAGCGCTCTCCTCTAAAAACTCAATTTTAATGGTTCTTTCAGATGGCAAGAGGTTCATAAACCCAGTTAACCATTCCCCTTCTTTCAAATCAAATGTTTGAGGTGTTTCAAGTGTCTTCATGATGTCGTTATAGGTACAACATAGGCATTATGGCAGTATGCTTTTCTTGACACTTGCGACACTTGTGATGATGACACTTGTGACACTATCGAAGTGAGTAATTTTGATGTGTAACAATTGTTGTGATTGTATTATTTTCATTACTTTCCTAATGCAATTATTTTTTACCTAATGTTGTCACTTGTTTTCGTAAATACATGGTCATTACATATGGTATTAGAGTCGGTTTGACCTGCGACTTGGGATCATCACGACTTCCACTAAATAGATGCTTGATTATAAATTTCGTTAATTAAATTGATTTGTATTCGTGCAGGTAATCATGGTTAGAGGATGCCGCAGAGGAAGACAACAGGGTGCTAGGGGAGGAGGCGCGACGCCTCCAGTAACATCCATGCCCGAAGGGTCTAAACCCCAAGGAGAAGAATGAGTTATCAGACATGAACGTATAGATGTGGGAGACGTGGTTGGGTTGATGAGGTCCTTTCAGAGGATGTCAGAGGCCCTTATTAGCCGTTTGGATAGAGATAAGTCTAGAGCACCGACACCCCCTAAGGGTCCACCGTGCACCCCAGCTGGTATTGGTAGTGTTCACCGAGAACTCGAGAAGGTCAAGTTTCTCGAGTTCCTTGGTGCCACAGACTATGTAGTCACCGAGGCATGGTTAGATAATATGGCGATGTGATTTACACTTCGCGACTATAACTCCAACATGAAGGTCTACATGATGGTCTTCCAGCTGAAGGGGAGTGCTCTTGTATGGTGGAAGACGCTCCTGCTGCAACTGAACATGGTCATTGAAGACATGTCATGGGAATTGTTCAAGGAGCAGTTCCGAAAGAGGTATTTGTCTGAGGAATTCATTGAGCATCAGATCAATGAGTTCAACACATTGTGACAAGGCAGTCGTACGGTTCCTGAGTAAGAGGCCTGTTTCATGGAGCTTCTTCGATATGCTCTGCACCTGAATACTGAGAAATGTAGGGTTAACAAGTTTATGTTCATCCGTAATGTCAGCATTCATGTGAAAGTGAGACCGGCGGGAAAGGCAACATCTAGTGTGCAACAACATCAGACACTAGCTAGACATCCCCCAGGGTATCGAGGCACTCCAAGAGGATCCACATTCACTACACCACGATGACTGATGCCTCAGCAACGGACTCCCTATAGAGGAACACAACACCAACAACAACGTTGACTGTAGAAACACCAGTTTAGGCTTGTTCAACAGAACAGATCAGGGTTTCAGGCTGGTGGACCATCGGCTTATACTTTGGGGACCCAGAGTACTGGACAAGAATGAGTGATGGACATGTGAAGGCCACATTACCAATGTGAATTCCTAGTTGAGAGGGTCGTAGGCACTGAATCATCCAGACCCACTACTGTAGGAGATTTGGGAAAGGCCCATCGGATTCATGCAACGGTGAATAACCGCCAGGTCGAGCACCATTCTACTATGCTCAAGACGTCAGGTACCATCAATGACTAGACCCTTAGTATTTTGATAGATCCAGGTGCTACAGAGAGATTTATTTCTGGTGCAACGCTAAAAATAATTAAGGTAAAGGCAATTGAACAAGACGAGTTTAGCTTTGTAGAAATGGCTTTGGGAGCAAAACAGAAGGTTGGAGGAAAGGTTACGGGTTGTAGCCTTAACCTGGGAGATTTTTTCATGAAGGCCAACCTGTACATCATGATATTAAGATCTTATGACATCGTGATCATTATGGACTGGTTGGAATCGCATGAGGCGATACTCGACTGTAAGATAAAACAATTGAGTTGGGTCAATGATGAGGGACTAAGACGTGTGATTGTAGGTAGGAACCAGGGAGTTTCCCTAAGGTTCATCTCTTCCCTATAACTATGGAAGAGCATGCACAAGGGATGCAAGCTTTATGCGATCCTTGCGTTGAACAAAAGGGCGTGCCAGAAGGACTAGAAAACCTTTCGGTAGTATGAGAGTTTGCGAACGTATTCCCAGAGGAGTTACCAGGGTTTCCTCTTGAGAGGGAATTCCTAAATCCTGGGACTAAACCGATAGAAAGAATGCCTTATCGGATGTCGACCACTGAGTTATAGGAGTTGAAAATGGAACTGAAGGAGTTGTTGGATCTAGGACTTATACGTCTGAGTGTGTCACCGTGGGGTGCGCCTATTATTTTCATATGGAAGAAGGATGGGTCATGGAGAATATGCATTGAATACCATCAATTGAACAAGGCAACGATCAAAAACCAATATCTGTTGCCAAGGATAAACGATCTATTTGATCAGATGAAGAGCGCGACGATGTTCTCGAAGACCATTTATGGATCAGGGTATCACCATTTATGGATCAAGGAGGAATAAATTCCTAATACCACATTTAAGACAAGGTTTGTACATTACGAGTTTACTATTTTACTGTTTGGACTGACCAATGCCCCTGGGGTATTCATGAGCTTGATGAATGGGGTGTTCCACTAATACTTAGATGTGTTTTTTCAAGTATTCATTGACAATATTTTGATATATTCTCGAACGATGGAAGAACATGATGAACACTTGTGTTTGGTACTACAATGTCTATGAGAGAAAAAATTGTTTGGGAAACTATGCAAATGCTCGTTTTATTAATCGGAGATTCATTATTTAGGGCATGTCATCTCCGACGAAGGTATCATTGTGGATCCAACGAAGGTCGAGGCTATTATGGAATGGCCTGCACCAATGAACATCCCAGAAGTGCATAGCTTTATGGGTTTAGCGGGATATTATCAACGGTTCGTCGAGGGTTTTTCGAAGATAGAAAATCTAATTATGGAATTGTAGAAGAAAAACAAGAAGTTTGTATGGACCGAGAAATGCGCAGAATCATTTTGAAGGCTCAAGGAGCTATTGACGACAACACCGATATTAAAAGTCCATGACATGGATGAGGACATCTTGATATGCACTGTCGAGTGATCTCTTACATCTTGAGAAATTTAAGAAAGCATGAGGAGAAATATGCAACTCTCGACTTGGAGTTGTTAACCATTGTGTATTCCTTGAGAGTGTGGAGACACTACCTTATTGGATGAAAATTCGAACTAAAATTGGACTACTATGGTTTACAACACTTTTTTACGCAAGTCAACCTGAATGCACAACAAAGGTGTTAGTTGGAACTGCTTAGCGAGTACTATTTCGAGATTACCTACATAAAAGGAACAGTGAATAGAGTGGCTGATGTGTTGAGTCGGAGACCACGCCTATTTTCGGTGATGCCTCTTCGGACGAATCTACGTGAAAATATTCTAACTTTATAGCGTGATGATGACTGGTATAAAGAGGTTAAGGAATTTATCAGACAAGACACCATGATGGTACTAAAATTTGAGGGATTTATTGTGGATGATGACAGATTAATGAGATATACTAACTGGATTTACATACCACCCAATGACGAGTTTAGAATCTTGATCTTAAACGAAGCTCATATAACAGTGTACATGGATCATCAAGGAGTCACGAAGATGAGGGAAGACCTTAAAACCTGGTTATTCTAGAAAAGAATGAAGGCAGACATAGTCAACTATGTGGCAAGATGTCTATAATGTCAGCAAGTGAAGGCTGAACATAGAAATCCGACAGGATTAATACAACCACACGCTATTCTAGAATCGAAATGGGAGGTAATTTCGATGGACTTCATTGTTGGATTTCCACTAACGGTAAGGAGACACGACTCGATTTTTGTGGTAGTTGACACTCTAACGAAGAGTGCTCATTTTATCCCTGTGCGTATGACGTATCAGACACTTGACATAGCTAGAGTTTTCATCAGCGAGATTGTGAGTTTGCATGGCGTTCCTAATAGGATCATATCCGATTGAGGATCGATGTTTACAGGACGATTTGGACTAGTTTCCAAGAGGCCTTGGGAACCCAACTTAACGTAGCATATCACCCGAAGAAAGACGGGAAGATAGAAAGAATGAACCAAATCTTGGAGGACATGTTGCGTATGTATGTGATGAACCAACATAAGCGTTGGGAAGAGTTCTTTCCACTAGTATAAATTGCATACAACAACAGTTATCAAATAACCATTAAGATGGCACCATTCGAGTTTCTTTACAGGTGACCATGTCAGATTCCTTTGAGTTGGGATGAAATTGAGTATAGGGTCCTCGTAGGACCAGAAGCGATCCAAGAAATAGAGGATCAAATGTAAAAAATAAGACAAACGATCAAGGAAGCGCAGGTCCAGTAGAAGAGTTATGCTAATGCGCATCATGTCGACTGTAGTTATGAAGTTGGTGATCAAGTCTTCTTGCGGGTGAAACCACACAAGAGTTTGATAAAGTCTGGAAAGGATACTAAACTCTCTCTTAGGTTCATGGGCCCTTTCGAGGTTGTGTAAATGAAGGGGATCGTGGCCTATCAACTAGCCTTGCCTGATTCTTTGAGGCGTATGCACGATGTTTTTCACGTATATGTTTTGATACATTATGTTAGTGATCCTACACATGTGATTGAAATGAGTTCCTTGTAGGTATCAGACGAGGGTACGCTCACAACAGAGAAAATCCGCATTCTGAACCATCACATTTGACAACTACAATTTCAAATAGTAGATTAGGTCAAGGTCCAGTGGGACAACTATTGTCCGCACTTAGATACCTGGGAGGTCGCATATGATATGCGTCAACAATTTGCATTTTTGTTTGATAGCTAGACATATAGATATTGTGAGATACTTTATTTATGCACTTATATACTGTGAAACTTCGGGACAAAGTTTAAACCAACAGGGGGTGAATGTAACATCCCACTCTTGCGCACACCTGATTGGAATTATTCTTTGAGGACACTTGCGTGCAAGTGATCTAGTTCATTATATGATTGACTGTTTCGCTTATTGATTTTGATGATGTTGTGATGTGATGATATGTATTTTATTATATTTTTATCAAAAGGTGATATTGACTAGTTTTTCCTGAGTGCGCAGGACTCTGGACCGATTGAAGATGTCGATGGTATCAATGGACCTCCTTGGAATCCAGATCAAGTCAGAGAGTGGACTGTTATGGTTTGAGTGTTTTTGATATTTCATATGTGACATATGAATGGTATATTATGATGTTGATTTGGATCACTGACATGTTTCGTTGATGGATGCAGGCTGACGATAGCTTGCTAACTAGAATGACATTTGAAGTAAAGGGGTCACACATGAAAACCATAGATATTGAGGGAGAGGTGTGGTACCAACCCTTCCATAGAGTACTAGGACTCTCGTCATGGCTCGAACTGTAGGTTAACGATTACCTAGTTCGAGAGATCCACAATGCCACGAGGGAAGACTGAAACAGTCGCTCACAAAGATTCTAAGGGGCGTGTGATAAGGCAAGGTCCTTATTCCTTAGAGGCCCTTATTCTCCCACAAGCTCGCCCGACGGAGTATTGACTCAAAGGGAGGACGTATACCAAAATCAGTCAAAAGGAGAGTGGCACCCTTGGAGCATGTAGTGCATCTTGAAGGGCACACCGCATGGATAAAACTTGAATGAAGTCGAGTGTCACCCTTGGAGCACGTAGTGCGTCTTGAAGGGCACATCAAGGTTTTAACATTGGTGAGTCAATGAACCTAGGTACCTGTAAAACAATCTCTCATTTTAACCTGGTCAACCTTAAGATAATTGTCACATGAGTAAAGTTTAAAATTTTAAAATTTCCCTTAAAAACAATTTTTCTGAGCCTAGTTGAACTTAAATCCTAGGTCTAAGTAGGTCATGAGAACAAAAAATCAATTAATCAAGTAATAAAGGAGGGATGAAGAATATGGGGGTGAAAATTAAATTTTAAAAAAATAGTGGAGGATTAAATTATGTAAAAGATTAATTGTTGGCTAAGTACAAAACTTGCTAATTTAGAATTTAGACCAAAAAGGAGAAACTTAAATACAAAAGGAATGTGGAACATAGAAGGGAATCTAGTCTAGAGAACTTTCTAATTTCAAACTCAACTAAGATTTAAGAAAGACGTCATTCATTAAGGGAATGTAAGGGAATAAAGGGACATCGAGGAGTGTTTTTAGGAATGATTTTAGGTGGGTGAGGTAAATTGGCATATTAAATTAAATAATTAAATGAATTTTTGGTGCAACTAAGGGATCGGGTGACAAGTGTATGGGGAAGAATTTTCCTAATTAATTTTAATGAAAATAATTTAATGTGTGTTTTGGAAAAAAGCCACTAAGAAAACTCTATAAAATAAATGGCGGTGAAGGAGGATGGATCATGTCTGGTATGCATAAGGTTATGCAGCTAGATTTACTCTTGACTGATTTTTCTTGTAGGAGCTCGGACACCCAGCTCGGATAATGAGTGGTAGTTTGACTTTGCAAGGCGAGCTAGGAGCTAGCCTTCTTTAGTTTTTGTGCGTGGCCCCTTTACGGCTTGAGGGGCTCTAGGGGAAGAAGAGTACCCCTTCCGTTAGCTGGGAGGTACACACAAATATAAATTTGAACACGTGAATAAAAATATCTTGTGTACATGTGTAACATGTATATATAGACACACCTACACACATCCATTGATAGATTGTTTTCATGTCTTAGCACCATTTTGCACCATTCAAAAACTTGATCAATGGATTTAGATTGATCGACATGAGGGTTCATATGATACCTTCGTAGTGCTCGTTTTACACAAGCCCATGCACCGTCGTGCTCTCCTTTTCCATGACCAGTCTCAAAAGAATTCCAACAATGTGTAAATTTTGATTTCTTATGAAGACGACACAACCAGTAGAATGATCATGACGATTTGAACTAACCTGCACACCCATCTAACCATATCCAATTTCAATCGAATCCGATCCCACGTTCTTTCAATGAATCATAAAATGTATCAAAACAATGTTGTACATAATGTGTGTCATGTGCTCAATCATCACTTATATAAAAGTGATATTCTTTAATAACATGTCAATTGTCGTTGGTGATTTCTATGTTATCAAGACTCTATTGAGCATATCTATATAGAACGCAGAAAAATATAGTGACTTGATCAGAATGATAATATTCACTCTGTATTTCGTTTTGTGCAATACTGTGTAATTCTCTCCAAAATCAACTATAGACAAAATTGTCCCTGGTGGAAACACTTCACGGGATTGTTTGAATTGCAGGCCTTTCCATCGAGCTCTATGTGAATGCTTGGTGTATTTATAAATTTCTTCCTCAAACTTCTTCAAAAATTATATCACACAAATTTTATCTACTTTCAAATCAATCCTTTTGGAAATAACATTTGAAGAATGTGGAGTCGTGTTCTTGATATATTCATATCTCTTCCAATTGACTGTTATATTAGAAAATGATTTATCATTCATATCAATAGGATACTTTGAGTGAAACAAACTTAGATTTCCACAACGTTCACATTTCTTTCCACCAACACATTTGTTTTGATAAAATAATTCATCACCTTCTCTTTCACATATAATTTTAGATATAAAAGCATGGAATGTGGAAGGAGGAGGTGAATTTGGCCATAAAGTTTTACCAAAATCAAGAAAAGTGTCATAATATAACTCAAATTCCACATGATAATGACAACAACAAGTGTCACGAACAATGATGGGTCTAACAAACCATGGTTTTTGTTGCACAAATGTATTGATGGAAATTTTAACTTCTTTGTGCTCTTCTTTGAACTTATTGAACAATTCTAT